>CAUJNA010000835.1:132500-155000 GCA_963377175.1 Effrenium voratum
TTTGAATCCAGAACAGTTGGGTTGACTGCGAAAGGCACATTCTCTTTGCCTAGATGTTGAGATTGACACAGTACGTGATTTAAAGTGAAAGCGCCTGCAATCACGTGGATAAAATTGCATTGTGCAGCTTGGGTCCAGGAGCTTGACACAAAGGCTGTCACTGCTTCAACTGATGTGTTTGCGCCTGTCGCGTACAGTTTAGCGCTAGAGGGCGGACGGCTCTGTGCACCAGCTGCAAGCGCGCGCGGACTTCCGGCCAGGAGCTCCGCAGCCGCTGTCCGTCTTCCGCGGCCCGGCGCCGCCGGACCGGCGGGAGCCGGACCGGCGGGAGCCCCGTCGCGAGCCCCGTCGCGAGCCCCGTCGGGAGCCCCGTCGGGAGCCCCGCCGGGCTGTGCCTCGCGGCCGGCGGGAGGCAGGGCCAGGTGGTGCTCCAGAGAGCTTAGTGAGCGTGGAAGCGCTTCAGTCCTGTGGGTCAGTCGGGCGTCCAGCAGAAGGACATGATGAATGCCGTGCGTTTTTTTTTGGTCAGGGTGAGTTGGTATCTTCACACTGGCAGGTTCCCGAGACGTGCAAGTTTTGGGAGAAGGGCAACTGCAAGAACGGCGAGAGCTGCCGGTTGCACGGCAGAATTGGCCTTGATCAAGCGGACTGCGATCCGTATGTTGCTGTGTCTTGGCTTCTTGTGTTCCGTTTGTCCAAAGCACCCAAACCACAGAAGCACCCTTTGGATCCCTTTGGCACCCTTTTGGCACTGCAAGGTGATAGAGTCCATCGGTTTCATTCGGGTCCTTCGGCTTCCTGCGGTTTTCCGGGTGAGGTTCCTGCATGCCTACGGGGAGAACTTGGATTCCCAGCTGCAAGAAGGTGCGCTACTCATGCACATCTCACATATAAAGCATCGGAGTATTTGCCTAGCTTTGCTTGAGCAGGGCTGCTCCAGCAGATCATGAACTTTGTAGAGGACTCTGGTGGGCAGGTGGATGCAGGCTCGATGGGCGGGGCTGATGAGAGCGGAAAAGGTCTCAGATGCAACCTTTGACCATGGCCATGTTTTGGGTGCAGAGGCCTCTGATCGGGTGTCTCGAGCGCAGGGCAGATCACATCTCGCTTTGGTCCCGTGAAGCTTCTCGGCGGCATACGCGCAACGGCCTTCGGTGACAGACCCGGACAACCTGCCTCGCTGACACTGTCTGGAGGGTGACCAAGACTTGCTCGGTGGGACTGGATACAAAGTCTGAGGAAAGCTCAACTGGGTGAGCACTTTGATTTGATAGATGCCAGTGGTGGCAAGCCTGGGTCCCAGAGCTTGTGCACGATTCATGTCTGCTAACATTTCATCAAGCTGCTTGCAGATTGGAAAGCCGACTATGTCAGCTTCTCTCGATCTTGTAGACATTGTCCCATTTCAAAAAGGATTCCGCATGCTATCCTTTGAATCCGGGGGAGATGGTCCCGTTCGCTACTTTTACGTTGCAAGGTATTTCGTGCGGCAGATGGGCCATGATGGGCCATTGCCTGAGGCCGGAACACACCGGTTGGGCATGTTGAGTGCTCGATCAAAACTCGATGGTTTGTGGTGAGCCGAATTGCCAAGTTATGAGCCCAGCTCTTCCAGGGCCCCACAGACGAAAATAAAACGCTGCCAGAGCAGTGCAGGATGATCCTGCTGAGAGCCAACATGAGGTCCTGGGCTCGGTCGGGCTCGGTTGGGCTTGGCTGATTTGCTGGATTGCAGAGTCAAGGCAGACTTGTTGAGACTCTGCCAGACTTGGGATCTTGAACAAGATATTTCTCCCGTCAATCATTCACACACGCACGATTTTGTTGTGAAAGCCTTTGCGTCATTGTGACATCTTATCTATGATGGCTCGCTCCCATAGTAGCGGACATCGAAACCTAGCTGGTTCAGGCTCTCGTATCCCAAGCCTTCACTGCCTCAGCAAACGTTGCACAAAGTAGCAAGTCCTCCTCATCGCGTGGCCAGCCGAAGCGCCTCAAGAGCACATCTTCTGGCACCGGCTTTCCAACTTGGCATGTCCAGATGTTCTCCCAGTGAAATGCCGGGCTGTCACACCTAGGGCATTTGACCACTTTGCCGTTGCGCCCTTGAGCGCGAACCCACGGGCTTTGGATGGCCCCCACCGCCAAGCACAAATTGATTGAACTTTGTCCAGCCCACTTGCGCACCAGCTTAAGCCGCTTCTCGCAAAACTCCGGCTCCACTTCCCCCGCCAGCTCATGCCGAGCCGATTGCTGCATCCTACTATACATCAAGCGCCTCCACGAGTCTCTCAAGGCATGCGCTATCCTGCCCCAATCTGCCTCTTGGAGCACTTGCGGCATTCTGAAGCCTTGCTCAAAGAGGTCATGCTTCCACTTCCCCTGCTGCAGGCGCCAGCCCAGCTCCTGCAGCTGATGTCGCAACAGTCTGCCCAGCGTGCCTTCTTCGTGCTGCATGCCCGCTTGTCTCAGCACCTTGTCGCGTCTTGCCATCACTCTGATCTGCCTCAAAAAGGCGGCAGGTTCCAAATGCAGGGCTCCTCCACTGATGATGCATTTGAGGTCATGCAATCCGAACTTCAGCTTCCCAGCCGCTGCCCATATGCCTGCGTTGTGACTTTTGCTCCATGCCGGAGGTGGCAGAGTTTCCAGCCATCCGTACTCGGCCGCCGGTCGGCAGAAAACAAGCATGTCCGTCAGCTTTTCGTTCAAGCCCACCGGCAAGAGGCCTACCCGCTTCGCGACTGCTGCGGCTTTGGCTCTTCTACCCACTGCTCTGCTCCTCTGAAGGGTGTGACTGTCCACCTGCCCCAAGCAAACTCCAAGCACTGCACTTGAAGCTATAGCCACCAAGGGTTTCAATCAGCGGCGTACAGGTCTTGCAACGTGTCACGAGAAAAGCGGCCCTGCGCATTTTAAATGCGCTTCGCCAGGGGACACACTTCCACCTCTCCTCACTCCGTCTCTTCCGTCTCTCTCATTTGAATGTTCACGAGAGCCTAAGGATCCCGAGGCGGGCACGGCGCAGCTCTGGAACGGGTAGCTCCTGGGCATGGGGATGTGTTAGGATCGGTTCCTTGGGGTTTCCATGTCATTTGATTGCCGTTCGGCTTCCATGCCAAAGGAGGCCCACATGTTGGCACGCTCCCGTGTGTCATTCAAGTTATCTTGGTTGATTTGCGGGGCGTTTGGATTCGACACTGTTCTTTGGCAGACAAACACCTGCACGACGATGCCGTCCGGGATAGAACTATGTGTGTAGGCAGAGTCTCACGAATATGTATATATATACACATATCATACGATGCCAAATACAACACGATCCACACATTTTCTTTGGTTTGTGGCGACACTGGTCAAGGGCCAAGTCTGGATCAAGACGAAAAAGAGGTACCGGTTCACAGTCAAGAGTCTTCACACTTGTATCGAGGGCTTGTACTGGAATGTTTGCCAGCGCTTTTGCAATGTCATTGGTACGAGACGTGACCTCGGCGTAGGCAGAAGTTCTGGAAGACGCTCCCCAGGTCGAGGAGGAGTGGGTGACGCACTTTAGTGAGGAGTTCGGGAGCTTAGACAGTAAAACATGGAGCAACGCTGCTGGGTGGGGTACAGCCAGTTCGTTTGAGGGACACTACAGTTGGGCAAGACAACTATTTTTACAACTCCCTCCGGTTATGAGCTTCAAGTTGGCCTCAACCGAACAAGAATCAGCAAGCAGGAGTGGCTGCAGGAGACTTGGGAGGAGAGCCTCCAGGAAGGTGCCTCTTTGGAGGACGATGAGCAACTTGGCAAAGACACAGGCGCTTTACCACTGGCAACACATGAGGTTCCGGTCAAAATATCCCGTGGCCTACGGAGGGACATACAGAACACATATTTTGACTGGGCATACACGCCGCACAAGTGAGCCACGGTCAATATTCACCCTTCAAATTCCCATGTTGCATGGGGACACAACAAATTTGATCTGCTGACTTGGCCTTCCTTTTGGGCTGGACGTCGCCATTTGCCAGCCAAGGAATTATCCAACTGATTACTTGTATTCTGGTTACCCACACCATCCCAGGTATACGCAATCCTTGCAAAGAAGAGTCGAGGAGCCGGGGAAGGGGCTATCCGTGCAAGGTGCCATTGATTCTGCGAGGAGCCAGACTGAAGAAGGGTAGGTCTTCAATTCGCATGCCTCTGTGCTTGTGCATTCAGCAGGAGCTTCGAGAGGAGTTAGCACAAGTCTGTGCGGAGAAGGGCTTGCGGGAGGAGGCGGGCTTGATCGGCGGCTTTGTCTTGATCATTCGGTTTGCCGTTGAATGTGATCAGCCCCCTTGTATTGGCGCTTGCAAAGGTTCGATGTTTGTCCATGTCAGAAAGCAGGCAGGTCTGCGGGGATGGTTTTGTTTCTTCACAATGAATCACCGCTGTGGCTGTCCACCTGGCATTTGTTGTAGGATGTTTCAGGCTCCTGCATCACTCGCGGCATGCTTTGCTGCCGCACATCGTGTTGATTTGGTCATCTAAACATGGAGACCCATGTTGAGCTCCAGCTGACTTAAACTAGACTTTACACAACTGTCGCCTCCATGTTCTCTTATCAGGATCTCTCAGCAGATACTGTATTTGATCTTCCCAGCACAGCAAGAGAACGTGACATAGCAGATGCCGTTGACGGTGCTATGGAGCCAGTTTAGTCGCTTCAGCCAGTCAACACGGTTTGTCAACGTGTATACACTTTTCCCGATGGTAAAAACATGAAGAAGGCCCGCACCAGGCATGTGGCGCTGGCGCTGTCCGATTATTTTACGCCACATTCCTTTCCAGCATTGCAGGACTTGCTGCGGCACAAGAAGGCCTGCACCTTCTGGCGGAAAGGCAACTGTCGCAATGGCGTGCCTCAGCTGACCCTACCTGATGCTTTGGCCGGGTCAAGGCCTGGCATTGCAGGTGGCTGTTGTCTTGCGAGACTGATCAAACATTGAAACACAAGAGAATCCGCACCAGACGCACAAGACATCGTCATGATATGTGTTGTTTGACCTATTCGAGAGTTCATGCCAACAGGTCCATTCTCCACATGCGCTGTGTGGTGCCTTTTCGTGGCTTCCAACGTGCATTCTGAGCTGAATCGGCCATGCACCAAGGAGAGCTGCCCCTACTACCACGAGCCGCTTCGGAACTGATACTGTGGATGTATCAGCGCATTGAAAAGAAGAAATAGATTGGGCGGGCACACGGGCTTCACGCGCCGTCCTTTGCATTGGCAACCGTCCCTTTGCCTTGCATTGGCAACTGTCCGAATTTGGTCTTCGCAGCATTGGCTTGCCGCTTGGCAGGTGGCAGCGCTGCTAGCGGAGATCTCCAGGCAAGTCTGTGGACCGTGGCAAGAGCAGAACAACATGCTTTGGAACTGGGGGGCCCTTGCATATCCTTGCATATCCTTGCACACAGGCTTCTTATGACATGTTTTTGCTCGCATGCGCGAGGTGCTGCCCTCTGGGTGACGACTCCCGGCCGCAGTTTCTATCCCAGGTTTGCTGGGGTCAGGCCCTCAAGGATCTCAGTGACAGCTGCACATCTCATGGGCTGGGTGCCAACAAAATGCGAACACGTGTATGAGGCTTTTTGCGGCAATTGCTGGAGCCACAGCCCTGGCGGCGTGCCTCAGCCACCACGGCCCTCGCCGGAGCGCCAAGACGGAAGATGTGTTGCACCTCCATTGCCCTTGTAAGTGCTGCGTGTGGGCATTGGGAAAGGCTTTGCTCTTTTGACAGACGAGTTAGAGCAGGAAAAGCAGCACATCAGTGCAGTATCTAAGCACTGCTATGATTTAGACACAACAGCACTGGCGAAGCATGGTGAATTCATAAGTGCGATGCTCCAGATGCTCTTTGCGAGCTGTGCCTTGATGTGGCGAACGTTTCTCATCAGCTTTGGTGAAACTTCCAGACTAAGCCCTTGTCAACGTGTGTTCTGACCGCTCTGAGAAGTTCATGCTCCTATTTGCGCTGAAGCGCATGACTCCCAAGCCATGGGCTAACTAATACCCAGCAGGTTTGCACCAACACGGAGCATTATTGATGGCGTGTATGTCTAAAAATATATACAGGTTAATATGAACTAGAGATGAATGTGTTGAACTTGCAGTTTCTCTTCCATAGTGCATAACGCTAGCTTTTTCGACGGTTTCACAATGGAATACGTTGTGATAACACAGACACGAGCTCCTTTCTTGTGAGAATCCGCCAAGTGCTTTGCGGAGTTCAACACTTGTGATCGTTCAATTTGTGGTGATGCATCACAAAGTAGCTGCTCGTGGTTGTACGACGCGTGCGTGGTGGTCTTGTCTTGCGAGGGACGGGCGTGTCACATATATTCGAGCTTGACTTCTATGCTTTGCCGGATCTTGCCGCGACGATCTTGGCCCACATTGCATCATGCACAGCAGTTGCAAGAATAATTCTGGTTGGAAAAGGCGAGAGTCACGGCTTTGACTGTAGTGCTGGAAGGGGCCATGACGTTAGACAGGTGCAGCCATTTCTCTTTGCAATGGCATCTATCGAAGGGCTTCGGGCAAGATTACTGTATGAGGCCTGGAGATAGAGCGGGGCGCAGTTTGTCGCCTTTTGATTTTTATATAGGGTTACGTGTCACTACAACTTCATTTGCGAAATGCATGCGCTTCTGCACAGGCTGTAATAGGCGCTGTCTTTTGCCTTGTTGAGGTTTGTTTAAAAGGCGATCAACAGGAAAAAACTAAGACAGCATTAAGACCTCGCGTTCATACACTCTGAGATACAGCTGTCTCAGTCGTTGGTTTCTTTCTGGGTTCCAACAGTTTGCTGAGCCCCCGCTAGGGAGAAGGAATTGGAGAGGAGGCAGGCGGAATGAACTTGGAGGCTGGGACGTATCCAGCGGATTCGACCATTATCAGGTAAACCAGTTGCAATTGGCGGAGAGGAAGCTACATTATGGCTCAAGTCTCATTTGGCCGCATGAGGGAGAAACTAGGCCTCCAGGTTTAAGTCAGGTTGAGAATTGTGGAGGGATGCAAGCAGACAAATTCCGTGCTTATTCTTCTTTCCTTTTTTTCTTCTTTGCTTTCTTGCTTGCTTTGTGGAGTTGGCGTTGTTTCAGCCTGAGTTTAAGGCCACATGAGTTGCATGACTACTATTATGAGCAGAGGGATCCAGATGCACATTGTATTCCGACAGCAACTCCCTTTCCTCAATGATCTGTTTTTCACATCTGATGGACCTGACATGAGACTTTTCTTTCACTTATGAATAGCCGACATCTAAGCCCAGCTGAACTTAGCTAGGATGCGGATAAGCACACAGCTAGTTGCATGTTCAGCGAGCACCTCATGCGCCGGACATGAACCGCCGCTTCACGGAATGCTGTGACTGGATTGGGGCGAAGCAGGATGCCTGCAGTAGTCGCTTATCATTCATGGCAGAATTTCTGAAAGAGCAAACAGTGCAGAGAGTTTGTAGCACACGCTTGGTTTGGCAGCGAGATGCAAGTTCAGAGTTGAATCGACCACTTTTTGTTTTGGATATTTTCTTGAGTGATGGCGGCCGACCGTTTCACAGGACAGCCTGGGAGAACCAACAGATTCTTGCATATCAAGCCGTTCAGTTTCTGTAGCTGAGGCTTTTTCTCCAACATTTGCACTTGCGGGAGCTATCGCCTAGCCGTGGCCTAGGGGAGCGACAGGCGGCACTTTGCATTCTCCGCCCACGAAGAGTTAAGCTCTTCGCTTGCGACATCAAGCAGTTTGCAAGCAGTTTGTTTTTAGCAACAGCGTGACTGCCGAGGTCTTTAACGCGCCCTTGACCCTTTGGTTTGAGGGCCTTTGCCTTCTGGTCTGGGCGTTGAAGCTGACGAAGACTCCTGCCTGTGAGTGGCCAAGGGCTGCAAGGAGACATTGTACATGTGTGGAGCGCAGCGACTTGATTCCTGTGCAGTCTATGCATATAAGTTTCTTTCTTCTCATGGCAGTGTCCTCACTCGCAGGCGCAACATGCCTGTAGCCAAACATCAAGCAAGTAATTGCTCACTCTGAGACGGAGAAAGCCTCTATGTGTCTTAAATAGTTGGGAATGCATTGTCAGTGATGTCGGTGAGCTTGCCGTTCGCAGTAGATTCTTTGTCTAGATCCTAGCTATACATACTCTTGTGAATGTCGACCAACATCCCATGCAAGCAAGAACCTCAACCAACAGCGCGAGAATGCCAAGATAAACTAAACGGGTTAGTCTGAATGATCAATCTCTGCTGCCACGAAAGATAGACGACTTGAAGCATACTTGACTGAGATGAGCCACGTAGGGGCTTTCTCCTGTTGCAATGACATTGCAGGCAAATAGACTAAGGCCTGCAATTGTCGATATTCAGTAGGGCCTGCATTCAAAGGAACACAGCAGCAAACGGAAGCAGAGGTTGCCAGCAGCGAGCGCTCGATTCACTGATCTCCAGTATGCCACCCAGGAACAAGTTCATTGCCGAGCTCTTTCGCAGCCCGGCGCGCTTCGAGGCAAGGGAATCCAGAGCAAGATGTGCAATTCGTCTGGCCCGCGGGCCCCAAGGCCTTACTCGCATGTTGCCAATTCGCATGTCTTGCCTAGGGAAATCTTCCGGCTAGGCCAAGCACATTGGCCGCTATCCCCTGACGGTGCCACGGCTAGTTCTGCACATCTTCGGCCATGGCAATTGGGAGCACTTCCTTGGCAGCTCGGCTATGAGCTTGCACCGGCTAGCAAAGCTATGGGCAGGACCCGCGGACTTCTTTTCGGGAAGTGCTTAATCCTAGAGCTTCGCCACCTCCAGCTGCACTGGTTGACTGCAGGGGTTGCTCATCTCATGGCGCGCGTGAGCGCCCCACAGGTGCACATCAAAAGCCGCTGAGGCGAAGCTGCATCCACCCGCATTCCCCAAACACAAATCTCGTGGACAATGGCTAAACAACTGTATTTGCGATGTTTTTCCACATGACGGCGGCTGCGCCGCTTTTGGCGGTAGCCCAGCGCTCTTGCTCACAAGCATCCCCGCTACGTCCGCTGTCCGCTGTGTTTTGGGTCCGAAGACACGCAGCGCAGTTGGTTGTTGAAAGACGCAACTCACTGAGATTCCTGAGGAAGCCATTGCTTGTTGCCTCTTCAGACGCTTGTTTGGGGCAACTCATTCCTTTGCCATGACTCCAGGGCCCTCATCCCTGTCCCCTTAGCACCCCAATGCTATTTAACAGTGTTCCAGCGTTGTCGGTTCTGGGCAAGGCACCAGGCGGCTTTGTGATGGACACATCTCCCGAGGAAGGCCTTGCGCATAGAAGCTCCTCCAGAGCCGGACGTATACGTATATACCCACCCACAGGGCGCTCATTGCAGAATAGATCAAATCAGAAGCTAAGCGCTTGAAAACTCACATTGCTTGCCATTCTATGACACAGGCGCCACTTCAATAGCCTACACCACCTGTGACCTCCAGAGTCTTCCAGAACCTTGCAACATTTGTCAAACGGCAAACACCGGGCCACACTGTGTAGCTACGGCCGGGCTCAAGGGGCTTACTGGCCGGGCTCAAGGGGCTTACTGGTCCACTCCCGGTTCACATGAAATTGAAAGGACAGAGGCCCGGTCTCCGTTGCATTGACTCAGGCAACACGACATCGTGGCTTGCTTGCACACAGCCCTTGTGATGCTGGTTTCAAGCTTTGCCTTCTAGTTTGTTTTGCAAAATCTTTGGCACTTGGCACCACCGTTTCATGCAGTTTTTGAACCTTTGACAGCTTTGGCCTGCCATGTGAGTTTTTGTCACCTCCCAGGCTTTTACTCGTCCTTCCAATGCTGGAGGAGCGACCTGGCACAGAACTCGCCACGGCATGTTTGTGTCGAAATGGAGAGGGGAAGGGTTGGCCTCTGTGTCATGCGAAGCCTGGCAAGAGCTGCAGGTCTCTGCTTGGTTGCTTGCCAGAGCTTGACCCCAGCTGCTGAATTCCAACGAAGAGCAATCCTTCGGGCGTTTTAATCCAAGGATGCCTGATGCGTGTTCAAAGCAGTTTATTTGCAGGAGCTCCTTTGCAAAATAGAGTAATGATGGCTGGCTGCTTTGAGCAGAGCCGAGGAAGTACAAAGTGCGATGGCTCGCGACCATAAGCCTGCTGAACGCTGTGGTGGCTGCTCGGATGCTGGTAGCCGGCGGTAGTTTTGGCTTCAACACTTGGCCGTGCATCTCTTTCGATTTCGATCACAGGACAGAATGGAGCCCTCTACCAGGAAAGCTCACTTTGCACAGATTGCCAACTCCGGAGCACCCGCAAATTCTGAGTGCCTATGACGCCGCTGTTGACGCAGCCACACACTTGTCAACAGAGGCATGCACGCCTGGTTGCGGAATGGCGAAAGTAGTGCTAAGACCTGTGTCGTAGGCGATTTGTCTCATCCTGAACTGCCATCGTGCACCATCCCTTTGATGCCCCTCTGCCTGGCTACAGTGGCGTCTGGCCAAACATTCTGGTGGAGTTTCGGAATGACATCAAATTTGTTCTTAGACTTAGGGGCCATTGCAGATTCGGCATTTTGCCACACTGTTGTTTTCTTCATTTGGCTACACCAGGGTTGAAAGCTATGATGAACGCCGGGAAAGTCATGGTGCAGCATGTCGCCTGAGCCTATTGTCAGTCAAGGCAGCGGTTGTGACCATGATCATGAGCGAATGGAGAGCCTTGGCGACAAAGCCGGGTGTCAAGGGATTTGTGGCTTGCACTCCGTTGGCACATTCCTGTGGGAAATCAGCTACAGTTGCAGGATTTTGCGGGGCATTTTGAAGTCACACTGCTTTCCTGAAACATCCGCCAGCTGTGGTCTTGGGCGCCAGCGGCATCGTCTTCCAGTGTATGCTGCTGGCTGTCTTCTCAGGAGAGGGACCTGTTCGATGGTGTACTTGGACTTGCCTTGCGGGTGATGCAGCAGCTGCACAGATGCTTGACACTGATGAGACTCCTTGGTGACTTCAAACATTGTATATAAATTACGCACTGTTTGTTTTGATGACCATAAAGAGCAATATTTGAGGACGTTATCATGCTCCTGGCGACATTCCCATCACGTTCCTACTGGCAGTGGCTCTTCAAGCTGCATTGTGATATGAGGAGCTTGAGCTCTTGCTGTTGCATGCACTTGCTATCAGAAGGGAACATGCGCGCGTTGTTTGTTGCAATCCCACGCATATTCCTGGCCTAGATGGAACTGCCAGTGGTAGTCATGACAGTCAGGCTGTCTACATCGTTCCAGAGGCGTGGTTTGGGGCTGCAACCCTGTGGCTTGCAACCACTTGATCAGTTCAAGAGAGGAAAGGGACACCTCCGAGCTCATCTGAGCCTCAGCAAATGATGTACATTGTGATCATAGCTCGATCCAGGTCCGCGCCTGGGGCACAGATGACGGTGTCTCGCACACCGCCCACCTGGTTGGTGGGATTGTGGGTGCAGCAGCTGCCTTCTGCCGCAGTCCAAGTGTGCTGCGCTATCCACATGCATCATTTGGCCTTTGGTAGAGAAATTACAATTGTTTCACAGAGGCGTAAAATGAAAGGGGCGTCAATGACGCTAGCCGAGTTGGGATTGACTGGTGTTGCCTGATCCTAGGCAGTTCGACAAATGCCTTAAAAGTTTCCTCAGCTCCGAAGAGGTGCCTGCATATTTGCTTCGCCAAGCTAATGGCTGTCATGATTGTTCCATTTCATGATTCATGCCGGAGGAATGCACCCAACATGGATTCATGCAGTCGACGTAGTTTTCACATATTCATTGACCTGAGGTGCCCGAGGCCATGCACGAACTCCAGACGAGGCAGGAGCCATAGCGAAGTCCGATAGAACCATTGCTCGAGAACCCCTCACAGCTATGTGATATATCTCCGCCTCTTCTCTCCTCTTCCGGGTTTTTGGTGCAGCACGTCACGCGGTTGCGGAGTTGTTGCACAGTGAAGGTGCAGCGCAGCCAAGCCCGGATCCCAGGGTTGGGAGGCCAGACATTCTCACTGCCCTGGTGCCACATTGAGATCGCCTGAGGCCAGGATGAGTCAAGCTCCTGCACGCACTCCCGCAGTGCAGATGACCTGGAGAACGTACCCATGAAGAAAACAGTGTTTCAATTGAACGCTGTGAATTCATGTGCGCAGATATGCAAGGCCTCGGACTGCTTGTTGTCAGGCAGAGTTTGAAATGGCATCACTATTGTTTCCAAGGTGGGCCAATTGGGCTTGGAAGGGGCGTCCCAGCTGTGTTGTTCACTGATTCAGCCGGAGCTTTGCCAGAATTCCGTTCCTGCATTCGATGATGTGGTGGCAATCGGTTTGCGCAGGGCCAGCTACAAGCTCGAAAAAGTGGAATGGAGATGTGCATGCTTGCTTCAGTCGCTTTTGACTTTAGTTTGAAAAGAGCTGCCCAGAGCTGCTTGAATATTTGTGCATGTGGGCACGCAAAACGTATTCTTGAATCATTCAAGCTTGCTTAGCTTGGTTTCAGGCATTCCGCTGCTACTCGGCGTTCGTTGGCGGCAGGTGAACCCTCCTGCTCCAATCCCCGTCGAGACGGAAGACTTTGTGGGCAGGTCGCGAGGGAGTGTTGGGAGTTGTTGGCAAATCAAATGAGATTCGGTCAACATAGGCAGCAATCCGGTTCATTTGCCATTTGGGAGGGTCAAGGGGGGGGGGGACTCACTCACAAAATCAGGGCACACTTGGTATGTCCCTTGGCGGAATCGCATTTTTTTGGCTGGTGCTCCAATGGAATCTGGACAGCTTTTGTTGACATTGATTTGAGCGGAGGAACAGGTGATTGGAGATGGCTTTTTTGATGGAATTCAGACAACAGAGCAAGAGCTTCAACAAGTCAATTGCATGGAAATTTAGGTGACCAGCCTTGGCTACCATCAACTTCAACATTTGTGTCATCTATTTGGCTTTTGACTTTGGCCATGTCCATCCTCCGTGAAGTCAGAGTGAAACGACACTCACGGATCTGGTTGATGCAGCAAATCAGCCATCACTGCCCATGGGCCAAAAGCGGGGCACACCTTCAACACATTTTGCCAGGGATCAGCCCATGAGTTTTCAGGAACGTTTGCTCGGTGAAGGGCTGTTACAAGTACTGTTATGCCTTTCTTAGGGCTGGTTTGATTCAGAGGCGTGCTTTAGGCTTAAGGTTTGGCTTGAGGTCCATTGGTTTGGGATAAGTTGAGAGCGGGTTGAGAGTGGGCTTAGACTTGGCAAACAAAGAGCAGGCGCAGGATTGGCATTGGATTGTTTTTGGATAGGCGTTGGGATGGTTCAGGATTGGTTTTAAGTTTTAAGCCGGTACGGATTTATGTTCGTGCTTGAGTATCGGATTTAGGCCAGGGTCAGCTGTAAGTTGGCCAAGAGTCTTAAATATGAAGGGGAGTGCACTGCTGCGCGAGGTTGTCCACCCAGTGTCAAGTGCCACAAACCCTACCCGCAAACCCGCCGTACCCAAGCCACTAAAAGCTGGATGTATTCTGAGCTCACCTTGATCCACCAGACAACCAGCCCCAAACCAACTCTAGCCTATTCAATTTTTCCCTGGCAAGTGACCCCAAGCAGTGGTCAAAGAGTGAGACAGGACTCCATGAAGGCAACATGAAAGTAGCCAATGCAAATGCACTCCTCTATCGAAGGTTTTGCACGTGCTCTTCAAAGAGAAGCCTTCTGAAGCTCCCATAGAAGATCTCCTGTGGAAAGAGGTTCCGCACAAACGTGATATATTTCTGTAGAACTTGCTCTGCAAGATCTTTGTGGAAGGCCCGCGCAAGATCTGTTGAGAGGACCTCTATGCAGCGCAATATATTTGTGGAATGTGTTTGCAGCATCTCTGCGCAAGACGTATGGGTAAGGATCTTTGGGAGGGATCTCCGGGTAAGACTCGCAGGATCCCTGGGAAGACCCTAGCGCCACTCTACAAGACCTCTTGAAAGGAAGTCCTTGCAGCTCCTGGTGGGGAGGATCTGCTGGAAAGGATTTGTTGGCAAGATCTGCGCGCAAGATGTGCGCGCGTGATCTCTGAGCCGAATTTGTTGTAGGATCGAATTTGTTGTAGGATCTCTTGGCGCACGGAATCCTTGAGCGCGGGGATCTTCTCTACGACGGACCCGCGCAAAGAATGTATGGGAGGATCATGACAGGATTATAGCAGGATGGCTGCGCAATATTTTTGGGTAGGGTTTCTTGGCAAGATTTTTGTACAGGGCCCACGACAGGATCATGTATACACGACTTCTCCGTTCAAGTGCTGCAGGGGGCATCCTGTACAAGCTTACTACCCTGTGCGGACTTTGGGCGGGCCGGATCGGTGCACATTTTGAGCCTCGCAAGTCGGACTTTGTCCAGGTCGGAGCGCTCTCGCTATGGCGCGGTGCGCGTTGTGAACATCGGGTCGTACCGCTCGCGCTGTTGCGCGGAGCAAGTTGGCAACATCGAAGCGAACCCCTGCGGACTTTTGGGGGCTCAGATCGTTCTCGCCGTGGCGCGGCGCAAGTTGCAAACGTCGAAGCGCAGGGCCAAATACTCTTACACACATTTTTTGTAGATCCTGGACAGAGAACTTCACCCTGTTGCGCAAATCTTGCCAAGGAATTACATCAAGGGATCCTACCCAGAGATCCCGCACACGCACACACATCTTGCCAAGAAGCTCGCTCGCGCAGAGATCTTGTAAAAATCCTCCCAAGGATCTCCCGCGTTGGTTTTTCATAGGGATGTTCTACAGTGCTCTTGGACAGATTTCCCGCCATTCGATAATCAAAATTCTCACTGCGCAACAGTGAGAGCGACCCGACCAGGATTTATTTTCCATGTTCAGCGTGTGCGCCACGCCACAGCGAGAGCGCTCCGACCCGCCAAGAGGGTGCGCTTTCGACGCCCCAAATTCGCACCCTCAGTCTGTAGAGGGTTCACCAACGAACCATTTCGGAATTCACGCGGCACACTGGCGAGAGCTCACCTTTGCAAGACGCCAGCTTCGTGCCAGCTCTTTCTGCGAGCCTGCGCAGTCGATATGCGCATGAACATCTCACAATAAAACTGTTGAGCGAGCCTGCACAGCCTCAAGGCGCCGCCCAAAGCCCGGCCGAACCCCCAGCCTAAATTGCCCTGAGCAGAACGAGTCAGAATGAGCCAAGCTGAACCCTCCATCCAACCACAAACCCACGCTCAACCATCCTGAGCTTGCACTTTGCGGCTCATAGGCTGCCTTTCTGCTAAGCCAAAAACCAACCCCAAACTGTAAAATCCAGTCCCTAGCCAACCCACAACCAGCTAACAACCAACTCACAACCAAATCACAAGTTCCGCCACCCATATTTTTGCTTGATCCTCAAACGCTGTCATGTTTTTGATCCTGCCCCCCATTCTGCCAGGATGCTGTTCATTCACCGGCCGACCCCTGAGCCAGAAGAATGGCCCTACAAGGACACAGACGCGCCTCGAGTGAACCGACGTTATCACCGTGTGTTTGTTGATTGAGTTTAGGTCCGAAGCACACGCGCCATGGCCGTGACTTTCGGAGCAGGAGCAGTTCCGCGGCAAGCAGAGGAACTTCCAGTTCCGGTTGCAGGGGAAGTTCAAGGCTGAGCCCAGCCAGGACTGCTAGAACGCGGACAGCAGGAGATGCACTTCCCGCGTAGAAGGTTAGTCGAATTTTAACTTGGCTTGCAGCCATCAGCATGGGATTTGTTTAAACCAGGGCAATCACATAAGAGTGGGGCTACAGGAATCCATTAGAGGTCTCGCAATTGGAAGCAACTTGTTTGATTGGTTTTGCATTCCGTGCAGAGGCGTCTCATTGTCGAACTCGTAGGATCTCTTCCTTTCGGCGGAAACTCCGGGAGAGCTCCCCATGGATACAATGCGGAAGAAGGCGGAGTCAAACAGCTGGCTGCACATTGGACTTGAGAAGGCTCTTTTGAAGGGCATGCCACCAGAATTCTCACGCAGCTGTCATTGGCTTCCCTCTTGCCCACTGTATGCGGAGCACATGTCAATATCGTGCAGGGTCGCAATTTATCGGTTCGTGTTGTTTTTGGTCGAGGGGTTGCGGCTTGCACTTAGCACTTGCCATGACAGCTGACAGATGGGTCCATGCATTTCTTCTTCAGAGCTTTCAGCAATTGGCCGTGCCAGCCGTCTCTTCATCATGGCTTGCGCTTGCTGCTCATCCACAGTGAAGCTGATAGCAGGATACAGCAGGGATTGTGCATGTCAGGCGGCCGCAATCGTGTGGGGTGCCTAAGAACAGCTGCTTTGAAGGATAGCAATACCAGAGGGCGCATGGTTCATCTCACCCCGCCCAGCGCGCTTACTCGGCTGGGCTCAAGTCCAACTGCCTCTAATGTTTATCCAGAAATTCGGAACGTGAATGCTGTCCAATGTGCTTTCCTGTTTCCGTACCTGCGATGAGCAAGGCCGTGCATAGCTTGGCGGGGCTAGAACCAGCAAGTTCAAGTTCACTACATTGTGGAGTCTGTATTGGAGACGTGTAGATGATAGGTCATTTAAAAGGAACACCCAATTTAAGTTGAGGTTCCTTGAATGTTCCCATCGGGGCATGTTGTCCGTAAGGATGAAGTTCTGCAGCAAGCTCGTGGGGCTTCGAGGACCGACGGCGCCAGACGCTTCGAACATACATGGGACCACTGCCCCAAATTTGCACGTCTGGTTTGGAGGGTAGGAACGGCGTCCTTTGCCAACATGTTTTCTTCAGTTTGGGAGTTGGACAGCATTTGGCATCTTACGCTTCTGAGATGGCGCTCTCACCATACCATTGTGGGTTGGCTTTTCATGTTCTGTTGCTTCGCAAAAGCTGTCATGCTTTGCATTGCCTCTTGTGTAATTATGTGGGGGCATTTGGGGCGTTGCAGCCCGTCTGTTGCGTCAGCTGTATTGGCATGATGTGCAGGCTAAATAAAACATGTTGGGATGCTTGTTTTTTGTTCTTTGTTTCATTGGCAGCTTGCGCAGCCTGGAACCTCAAGGGAACGCTGACCTGTCCATCCGCTCGGGTCCGCGATGCTTCCGCTGTTGCTGTCACTACTGCCAGTGGCAGACTCTGGAAGCTGCTCTGCCGGCACGGCCTACTTGCAGCTGTAGCTTGGATATGACGGGAACCCCACTACAAGCGAACGAAAGCGATGTCCATCCAATGTCTGCTTATAGTACTTATTGAGAACTTATTTGTATCCAATAGGCTGTTTGGCACATTCTGCTTGAAACGGGGTTGAGACGTTTGAATCTTTTGGTAATGCAGACTTTGGCTCTGATCCTGGCTTGCACAGAGAGAAGTGCTGGACTTTCATGCTGCTGGGAGGGCTCAAGTAATGTTGGACCTTTTTTACCTTGACCCTCCTTGAAACAGTGCCAACATTCATTTGGAGCCTCTTTAGTGGAAAATGGGGGGTTCTGGGTGGGACTTGGGATCGCCAATACTAAAGTTGGCAATGGCAGTTCTATATCCGGCATTGCAAAGATTTGTTCGCAGATTCCACGTATATACTTAATTTAGTACTGCCAATTCTAAATTCTTGCCCAGACGTACCCTTAGATCCCCTGTGCTTAGTTTTTCAGTATTAAAAGTCTATGCTTGGCATTGCCAAGATGTAGTCTCAGATTCCCAGTGCTTGAGGTGGCATTGCTAATTCTAAATCACTATTACCAAAACTTGATCTCAGATTTTGCGGGTTAGCTTGACACAAAGGAAGACCCCGACACAGTGGGATTAAACACAATCCGGGGCTTCTTTGTGCATCCGCCCTTTGTATGTCTTGTTCTTTATATATATATAAGCATATATATATATATATAGAAATACTTTATGTGAAATTTGAGGGCTTTGGGAGAACTTGCAATGAGTTTCCTAGATCTAAGGCCTTCAGCCTCTGGGTTGGACCTAGGACTTAGACGAACCACCCTTTCAAACTAAAGGGCTGGGGCTTTGATATGTTTTTTTTTTTTTTTTTGTATTTTTTGCCTTATTTTTCAGGATTTTGAATCTTGAATAAACAACATGTTCTATAATAGACCAACTATAGAAGCGGGTCCATCACTACTCAACTTGTTTTGGGTGTGCTCTCAAGACTTTCATCCGATGGCTTAAGATGCTCCACCAAATCAGCACCCCTTGCAGCATATGAGGTGTCTCAAAGCATTTCATTTGACATTGATAAGTTTGGAAGTTGTCTGCTAAAGGCACCAGTGGTTGAAGCGCATGCCTCAAGTACTCTGAGTCTGCAGTCGGGGCCTCAGTGACTCACCCAAGGCAAGGCAACGTGCAACGGGCCGTGCAGCTCCGCGCGGGAGAGTTCGAGCCCGTGGACGGTGCAGTTGGCAGGGCTTGCCGTGGCGCCACTAGCACGGACAACCGGCCGTCCTACTTTTCGGCCATCCACGGACGGGGTTTTCGGATTTTTAGAATTTGACATAAAGCATGCTGTCGATGTGAGTCTCAGTGGGCCAGAATGTTGACCAATGCTTTCCGTCTTCGGTTTCCATTCTAAGGCAAAGGCTAGGTAGATGGCCTTGGCTGAAAGCATCCCTGAGGAGTCTCCTCTCTTGAAGCTTGCAAGACAGAGTGCCTCAGTGTGGACACGTGCAAGGCGAGTGGTACAATGTGCATTGGAATGGGCCCGTCATTTTGATTTCTTCCTGTGAGAAATGGTCAATATTTGTTGTCATCTTCTGTAGTAAGGGGATGACATTGGGCACACTCACCAAATCCAATGTCAGCTTGGGACACAATAAGTATATTGGCCGTAGCCCATGTACTTAGCCTGAGACCTTAAGCCTTAAGTTTTCGAGTTTTTAATGCACTGTGCGGCATATGTGTTTGAAGTCTTTCCCTCTTTTCTTTCTTTCTTTCGTGCCTTGATTTTGCCAGGGCATCGAATACAGCACTGGCCGCTGCGAAGTCTGGACACGGCCAGAAGGTGCTGAACATGAAAGTTTTGAGCAGAAGTGGCTACATTGGTCAGACTGAAGTAGGTACCAAGGTAGTCAGACTTGTTGGCATACTGGTATTGGTTTTGTATATCCGGCTGCTCTCTTCGATTGACATGCCGTCGGTCAGTGTGTGGTGTACTTCATTTTCTGCATGGGGTGCAGGATGTGTTGGCTTCTGTGTGAACCTGGCTACACGGACAGGCATCCAAGCTTCACGAGCGCTCGAGGGATACAGCTGCTACCGACTCGTGGACGAGAGCGACTTGGTTAAAGCATTTGCACAGCTGGTCCGGGTGCCAGAGTGGGATGCTGCCATGCATGAATGCCTGACACCTTCCCTTAGCTTTTGGATCTCTTCCATTGCCTGAGGTTCGTCTACGACCACCACTACTCCGTTCCCAGCTGGCGCTTTTGAAGCCGTGCCTCGCCCAGCAAGGCACTACTGTTTGTAAAACTACCAGCATGCTGGATCCAAGGTGAATGGCGGCATTGACCAGGCATGTCGAGGTGGCAACCGTGGGGACAACAAGGCAGGGGGGCGATTCCGAGACATGCCACTTGGTTGGAGTGATTCACGGCACAGGCCAGCCACTACACCGTGCTCTCCATGCCCAACCTTGTCGAATGCCAGGCGGAGTGCTACTCACGAGCAGATTGCAAAGGTGTGGAGGCTCTGGCTAAGACTAGTTGCAGTTGCGGCTTGCGCACTCTTCTTTGTCCATTGGGACCTGTCAGATATTTCTACTGCCAAGGGAAACGTTTCCCTTTCTCACGGAAAGACCTTGACTGCCCACCTTGTGATCCCTCGCCCCTTGCCTCCTGCAGGGCTTGAACTAAAATTACCAAAGGAAACAAATTGGGAGGATGTCCACATGTTTTGTGAAATACCTTTGAGCCCAACTGAGGAGTACAGCAATAGCCGTTGCGAGATCTGGACACGTGCCGAAGGGATCGAGGCCTGGAGAATGAGCTGTTTTTTCCTTTCAAACGGGCGATGCCTGGTTGTTGGCGGTCTAGAAAGGTTATGCCATGCGCGATCTCCTGAAGGCTAATGCATGTTGAAAGATCATCAGAACTTGGACTTTAACAGTTTCCCATTGTCTCAAGGCCTCCTTGACGCTGTCGGGATACCAGTGCTGGCGCAAGACCGGCGGCTGCAGCGCCGTGACCTCCGAGCTAGGCGGGGCTCGGCTAGGGCGTCTTGCATGTGTCTTGGAAACACATGAAGTACCGTCAAAATTACATCTGTTGAGTTTAGTATTCGGTGTTTCATTGATATTGTGACAATGCACAAAACCATGGCAAACGATAGGGGACTCTCAAAAAAACGATACCCCTGGAAGAGGATGGAAACGCTGGAAAACGATAGGGGGCTCTCAAACTAAGTAGCGAAACGGCCGCAAGTAAGTAATTTCGACCGTGCCTCACATAATTTTGCGAGACCCAAGACATCAATGAGTGCTGCGAGCAGAATGTTTGATTGGTAGAGGGATTTAGTACGTGTTGAGAGGAGAATTGTTTTTGGTGGCTCGAGTGGCTTTTAGGGATCGGGACTGTGGAGATGGCTGCCTGCCAGAGACAGCACTGGAAGCATTAGTTGTCATCTTGATTCGGGTCAAATGCTTTGCTGCCTCCTCTGTGAATTGGCAGGTGCCACAGATGCTTTGTGCTCCGAAGCCTGTAGCTACCTTGCTCCTGGCCAATGGCCATGTGGTGAAGGAGGCCCCTGCTTTTGCGGGGCAACAACCACAGCCACGACCAGAGTGACAACAACCACTACCACCGCAGGCACCACCACAGCAGCAAGCACCACAACCGCTGGCACAACCTCCACGGCCACTACAACCACCACGACCACAAGCACCACCACAACAACCACAACAACCACAACAACCACAACAACCACAACGACCACCACCGCTGCCACAACTAGCGTCGGCAGCTGCTTGACAGAAGTCATTTTTCGTCCTTCTTCAGTTGGAGGCATGGTCACGATCTTTGGAAGCTGGCGTTGCCTTGGTGAGTTAAATGGAGCATTCCAGATCACATGCGGAGTGCTGCACATCCGAGGCACTCTTCCCCCGTCTTCCCTTGTTGAGCAGACGGTTCAGGCTTTGCAGAATTCCAACTCCGCTGGCGTCCCTCGGTGGAAATTATGCATTGCCTATCCATACTTACCCCATTTCAGTTTGAACCTGTTCACTGGCTTCGTGAAATTCTTGGAGCGCGTGTCAGTTGGAATCTCTGGCTGCTGGCCCAGGTATTTCAGTACGACACTGGCAACGGCTGGCTGGAATCTGACATCTACACATGGCCCGACATGATCGAGGCGACCGGCTTGAGCACACGGATGCTTGCGATTGTCAATCATTGCAGGGTGGTGGGTCAGGCTTTCACCCAGTCCACTTTGTGCTCTAGGGCGCAACCTAAAGCCAGTTCTGCAACGCTTGGAAAACTTACCATGGCAACTTGCTGGGAACAATGCAGAAATGCCAAAGGTATTGAATAACATCCGAGGATGCCTTTACACACCTAGCATCGTCCTGTGTTTGAAGGTTGTGTTCGCATCATGGACCTTGTTTAGTTGTGTACTCTGGGCTTTGCGCAAGATGCATCAACTTGCGACGGGTGCGACGGCTTCAGCGTGTCGATGGCACGGGAACTGAGTTGACTGAATCAGGCAACCAAGCGCTGCACTGCCGCCCAGCGACTCGCAAACTTAACATCGCTCGCTAAGAAGGAGGTTCAATTGCCTGCAGACTCTTCTGCTGCTTTGCTTCAATTTCTGTGTACCTAAGTTGCATATATGTCAATGTATCAGGAGCCTTGCAAGGAGCCTTACAAGAAGCCTTATAAGGCTTGACTCAAGAAAATTAAACCAGCTGTTGAACGTTGCTTTAAAATCGAGATTCTATTTCGAATCGAATTCTATTTAGATTCTAGTCTCTGTTCCATCAAAGTCCTATTTGGTAAGATGATCCACTTTTAAAAAGATATCAACAAGGCGTGTGCACAAGTCACACCTTAAGGGAGCAAATCTGAAATGCCCAAAAGCAAAGCCACTCAGTGTTTTGTTGGCTTTCTGTGAGCGTCAGAGGCAAAAGACGAAAACGCGCCTGTTGTGTTCTTGTGGAGGGATCGGGATAATGTTGAAAGCAGAGGGAAACAACAAAAGCAAAACAACACTTTGAGAAGCAAAAACACATGCACAATCTCTGGGGTGAATTATAGGTTTCAGCCCCAAACTTTTTTGGTTTTCTCGAGTTTTTTTGTTTTTTTCCCCCGTTTCTGTGTTTGATCTCATCAAATGACCAAAGCAACTCAATTGTTTTGTTTTCTACCTGTGGCACTCACCAAAAATAATCACATCTTGAGCTTGTTTGGAGGGATCAAGCCAAACAACAAGCAACTAAATAAAAATCAAAGACAAAAGCCAAAGTTTAAGGCTGAAATCCAAGATTCCTCTCCCCCAGAGTGGTTCTCGTTTTGTTTGGTTTTTGGT
>CAUJNA010000835.1:160000-227500 GCA_963377175.1 Effrenium voratum
TCGAGTTCCGCCGCTGGACGGCAAAAGGCGCCTTTTCGAGTCTCAGGATGATTTTTGTTCGCCTTGTGGAGTTTATAGGTATGTATATGTACATGTATATGTATTACATGCATATGCGAACGTGTACACACACACACACACACACACACACACACGCACACATTCGAATGCACCCATGTGTACAAAGAGTAATGTCTTCATACACTTATGCTTGCAGGCGCGTGTACATGCCAATTCCTTTTGATATTTCTCTTTCGATGGTACCGAATTTGTCCTTCAGCCGAAGCCCAGTGGCCATTTTGAATTTAGATAAGCCATCGCCTCGTTGCAGAGGCGGTGCGTGTGATGGCCACCAGCGGTGTGGGCCAGCTAAAGCTGTGGCTGGGAGACTCGAACCACGCGCAAGCCTCAGTCGGCCGAGCGGGAGCGTCGTTTCTGACAGTGGCAAACTGCACTCCCATTCAATCATCTCTGAAAAACATTCCTCTCAAAGCAAGGGCTTGGTATGTTTCACGATAGTTTCATGTTAATTCGCAGGACTGAATTGGCAATTCTTTTTGAGTTATTTGAGGGACAATGATCAGTTGCGAATTGTGTTTTTGAAGGTCATCGAAAATCGATGGCTTGGATAACTTGCATTTTGTTGGACACCATTTTTTTGGTTTTCGGAATCCATCAACTAACCAGGAAGAATACAGCTTCTGTGTGTTTCACTGCCGGTTCAATGCGGCTCAGGAACACCCTCAGACAATTGTCATGGTTGGATTAGATGGAGGACTTGGGCCAACGTTAAACCGGATCACAGGCTTAAGGACGTGTAGGCCTACATTCCACTGTGGGTTTGCCGCATCCAATCGACAAAGCGCTAATGCCTGCTCGAATCCATTGTAACGGTTACCGGATGGATGGGGGGAAGCAACGTTGCCATCCGCATTCCGCATTCCTACTTTGGATCATGTGAGGTCTTTGGGACCAGAATCAAGCAGGCAGATTCTTGCAAGCTAGTGAAGCTGACTTTTACCTCGCAGTCATGCTTTGGATGCATCGAGATCAGTCCGTCACCACTTTGACCCTTGCAATGGTCACAAGCAGGTAGCTTACACCAATCCAAGTTTGAGCCAAGTCTGAATTCAGGGTGCTGTAAGATGCAAACAGAGACCCATGACTTGTCATGTAGCGCATCTTACGCTTGGGTTTTGCATTGTGAGAGCTTTCCGTTGCTACTTTGAGACTCCAGCTGTTGGGTGATGTAAAGGCCGAGCAACAACCATCAAATATGCGGCGGTTTCGGAAGATTTAATGGCAGCTGCATGGGCGAGAGATTTGGGATGTTCTTGTTGCACCAAGATCTATGGCCTGGTCAACGTCGCTGCCTTCCTGGCTCAGTGCATGCAGGAGCTGAAAGACACATTTCGTTGGGTTGCCCGGACTGACACACACACATAGTATCGCTCAAGGCCAAGCCTTGAGCATTAGGTTTGAGGCACTTTTTTGGCACTTTGGGCATGTGCGCAAGGGCATTGGGCACTTGTAGCGCATGTGTCAGCTTTGTCTTGGAGCTGAGCCTTGAGGAATGCCATGGATTTGCCATTGCCAGGAGACAATCCAGTACAATGCCTGTGACGAGACGCTCTTCTGCACAGCGTGTTGTGCTGGCGTCAGCCTATGCCATTGCAACCCTCTCATGTAGCTCGATGTAGCTGATATCGGAGTTTCCGAAGCAAAAATGTGTTCATTTTGCCTAATGATCACACACACCGTTAGTGTCTGGTGAGCTCATACGCATTGATAGATGATTGCAGACAAATGACTACGTCAGCGCGCTTCTTTTATGGCACCCATTCTGTTTCGGCGCATGTGCTGATTGTCGGCTCAACATATCATTGTCTCGCAGTGCATGTTGACGGTAGTCCTTCAGTCTTCTGTATGATGATAAGTGCTAAGCGGCATGATGGACATTGGCCGCATTGCATGGCCTTGGAAGCAATTCGGAGAAAGCGAGCTCAGCATCCTGTGGACAGTTACCATCGTTCAGTTGTGAGGAACAACTGGAGTGACAACAACGTGGTGGCAGAAGCTGGTGGTTCCACCTACTCATCAACGTCTTCCTGTGGGCAGCTGCACCAGTCCTATCAGGATGGGAAGCAAGTCATGGGCCCGTCCGCTGCATTGCTTTTCATCTTGCACATAACATGGGAAAATCTGCGTACGCTGCATCTACTCCATTCCCTGTGTTCTGGAAGTGGAGACCGCGCTTCTTGGTGTGGGGCTGCCCTGAATGTGGCTCGTTGCCAGGACTATGGGTGCTCAGCGGAGGAAGATGCCTTGGCAGGCGGCCGCATGGCCTGCGAGGTGGACCTCAACATGGAGATGCGGGCCTTCACCCAGGCCTTCGAATTCACGCTTGCCCAATGAGCCAACGCACTTTCCCCAGCTGTCAGCTATGAGTCCAGGCTGGCTGGTATGGGGCGCCTGCCAAGCTCTTTTGTGCTCCCAAGAGCAAGGCCGGAGAGAGGGAGTGGGTTGGCGCTTGTATCAATTGCCCCCCAAAAACCAAGACTATTTGTCCTTTTGGTGATAACTTCGCAGCTGTCTTTGATTCAATGGAGGTTCAAGGTCGGCTTCGGGCTCGAGGCGCCCTCCGTGGGCACTCATTCACTCATGTTCTGAAAGCTGCTAGGTGTGAATGTTTCTCCAGATTAGAGAGCCCCATCAGGTGGTTGCTTTGCGCTTTCTTGAGATATTCCACTTACCTAGGACCCCTTTGAGAAACGCCCATGCAATAGTCAGCTCAGTCTTTCAGGTGCCTAAGGCGCCGCGATGGGATTACAGCAGCCCTTGGTGCCCTCAAGAAGGCGGGCAGCCGAGACCGGGGTGCCGTTATATGCAGCTGCCTGATTTGGCTCATTTTTTGGAAGGAAGGGCATTACAGTCCAAGGTTGGCAACAGGAGGCAGGTGCCAACTTGGAAAAGCAACTTGAGCATGTGGGAATGCCGCTTGCCACTTCAGAGCAGAAGCTAATTTCAGAGTCCAACATTTGTTGATTCCTGCACCAAAAACGACAAGGGCTGTAGAAGCGTTGCACGATAGGGTGAGGCTCAATGAGGAATGCCAGGCTATTAATTTGCCAGATTGGACAAGCATCAGTCCGGTTGCCAGGCGGTTGGGGGTACGAGGCGCCTTTCGCGGACGACGTCGACCTGGACACCTATTTCGACTATGTTAACTCAGGACGTCACATTCACGCGTTTTGCTTCTTTTCATTTCTGGGCCAGCTTAGCTCAGAAATGCTCAAGACCGACTCAACTCTTCAAATAAGGGCTCTGACGCCCTACTTGGACCTGCCTGTGTTGTTTCCTGTCCTGGTTGCGGCATAGAAGATGCACTCGCAAGTGTCAGGCAATATGGTCATATGACATTTTACAGTATACATGCAAATTTACACGTGCTTTGCAAAATGTGTACATCCATAGTGTGCCGGTTGACTTCAGTCTCTACCAAGTTGGTTCCAGCAACGCGACAAGCCGTGTTACTTGTTGTTGTCTCGCTTCCTTGATATACCCGAAACATTGTGAATAGTCATGCGACATTAAGCATGTTTCATCATGTTTAGGCGGGCCTATCTGGCTCAAGTCTCTTTACCTTGTACAAGCTTTCGCCTGTGCATGGTAGAAACTCGGACGGAGTGCGAACAAGAGACAACACAGTCGTTAGACCGCAATCGAGCCGACTCAGCGTTTGCCTCCTATTTCGGGGATTCCGCTTGGATTGTGAGGAAACGTCATTTGCCTTTGCGATAACATGTAGAGGTACATATACATATATATATATATATATATATATGCATATATATGTATATATATTTTTGTAGATGTACATATGCGTACGATTCTCTGGATATCAGCCGTATGGTGTATCCCACGAGCTGTGAGACAGCAGAGGGAGGTTCTGAGTGACAGGGTGTAAGACAACAAGGATTCAGTCGGCCAGAATCTGCAGGCCATGGAAGGGATGCCGTCGCGGTAAGTGTTGGCGCTCGCGTCAGCGCGCTTGAGCAAGTTTGCTTGTGGGAGCGCGCTGGTGGGAGTTGGCCGTTGATTTTGCCGCAAAAGCCCTTCGCAATGTTAACACACCCAAACAGTTACCCCTGGATGCTGAGTCATGCGACATGAAGCGTGTTTGATCATGTCCACACTTGGGGCCTAATTATTTGGCCCAAGTCTCATTTTCTTTGCACATGCCTTCGCTGGTGCATGGCAGTAAAACGCACGCAGTGCGAACAAGAGACAACACAGCCATTATTTGTCTTCGGGGTTGTGAATATATATATATATATCTATCACATATATATATATATATATAATAATTTGTCAATCTCCCCTCGATTCTCAAATATATCCTCAGTTGGAAGGATAGCGCGCGCTAGTGCATGTTACAAACAGCGGCGAGTCTGCAGAGAATTGGCAGTGGCAGTGGACCTCAACTTCCACTTACGCAGCCAGAGCTTGACATGTGGCAGGCACAGCAATTATATGAGGCAGCGCGTAGGCGGCAGTACGACAGACCTTGTGACCGCCAAAGGCATTTGAGGTTTAGCGTCAACAAACCCGCAGGCACAGCTTTTTGCGTCAACCCCTTGCACACGTGACTGCTTTGCTAGGCACATGCTCACAAAATGTCCGATAATTGCCCAAAGGGGGCGTTTTTGTCGTTTTTTGGAGAAATGCCCTTCACGAGAAACGAAAATTCGAGGCTGTTCAGAAACCAGCAGCTGGCTTTTTGTGTGGCGATCCGCCAAATCCCACTCAAATTAACCATTTGAGGTTTGCTGTGGAAACATTAGCCCATGGGTCTGGAGCTGACGGAGGCTGGCTTTTAAGATGCTCTACCTGGTTGAACGGTTCGGTCTCGCAGCACTCAGTAGCGACTTGCTAGGAGGAGGCTGCAAGGACTACCAGGGCATCAAGACGGGTGGCTGGAAATTTGATGGCTCTGGCTGTGCGCCCGAGAAGCATTCTGTGCAAACGACAGCAAACGAAGATCATTGGAGTACTTGCATGTGTACCCAAACCGATTCTCCTCGGGTAGGCGAAGCAGTCGCAGACGGGAGAGTATCAATCTTTTCGCGAGAAGTGCCCCAGCACCAGAGACTTTGATCCAATGCCAAGCACGAGACAAGATCCGCATCACGTGTTCCATGCATTCCAGCGCTTACCGCCAAGGATCACGCCTTCTAAAGTGGATCCCTTCCCAGTTCAATCAGGCAACTGACACCGTGCCACACTCCAGCCTTCGTTTGAGGTGGATGGCGCCTGTCCGGGAGCAGATGCCCCACTCTTCGGACAGCCGGAAGGCCGCACAGACGTAGAGGGCTGCTGCTGGTGGGGCCGAGGGGTCATCCAGACCACGGGCACTTGCCACTCGGAGGGATGGGGAGGGTTTTGCTTTGAACATCTCAAAGCTTTGGGAGGAAGATAATGCCCTAGCCTGAACAGGCCGAGCCGAATGTGTTTTTCTTTTTTTTCTCCTCTCATTTTTTCTTCTTCGCTCATGCATGGGTTGATGCCACACGTGCGTACTCATACATCTAATCATTTGTATGTGTCGAAGAACACATGTCGATCTGGGAACTTGCCTAAAGCAAAAGCTCGCACTGGTCGAGGCAACTTTGGAAAGCGCCTCGGCTGCCACTTGGGCCACCTTGCGATGTGTTGGCAGGTGCAAGGAGATTTGCAAGGAAGCTCCCACTTGACATGCAGATTGCTCAACTCCTTTGAGATGAGGCTGAACTTCTTCATGGGCAAGCGTGCAGCGGATGAGAACCGAGCCGCAATTTATCCCTCCATTGACTTCTGCAAGAACCCCAACTCCATTTGCGACCCGAGCAGCCCGCCGGAGCTCAAATGGGTCGCAGGCCGTGAGATGATGAGTGCTGGCCACAACACCAATCGACCCTCCAGGGGGGGGGGAAGGTTTAGCAATTTTAGCAACCTGCAGAATCTGAGCTATGCCGCGGTATCAAACTCGCTGCGGCAATTTGGAGCCTGGTAGTTCTAGTTGGCGTGCCAGGCATGTTCTACTGGCTCAATGCCGTGCAGCCATACAATTCAGGAGGCTGGAACTACAAGACCGAGTTGAAGCTTGGCTTTACGCAACAAAAGAGAGGTCAATGATGCTATTATGATGCTTCAAACGGCGCAGAGGTTCCCCACTTGTGCTCTCACAACTTGAATCGCTCCTGCTGTTGGTTTCGCGAAAAAGGGCCACAGCGATCCAAACTTAGAGGCTGCCCCAGTCCCACCCCATAGCGTCAAACATCATCTTTTTCCCAACAGCTGAAAGCTATGGGATCTTTCCCCAGATATCCGAGGTGTCCGGAGCGGCTCTGAGGTAGGGTTCTAATGAGGGTTCCAGGAATGTTGCGAGGGTTCGGAGAATGCATGGGGTGGTTTCAAGGAGGGTTGAGATCCCATAACGGTAGTTGTGGAATAAGAGAAGTACTCATATTAGACAGTGTTGGCAGTGGTCTCCGAGAGTGTATACGTGACATGCAAGTTCATAGATAAAGCGAAGATAGTTAGATTGACAGAATAGAGAACGAATAGATAGGCATAAAAGACGCATAGACAGACGTAACTAGAACGGATAGAGAGGGACAGAAATGGCAAGAGTGCTGAAATGCAGGCAACAGCGTCCAGCAACCACGTTTTCAACGTTGTCTTGAGGTCGCTTTCCATGCCAACCTTCCCAGCACCTCTCTCTTTTGTTTGCGACCATACGCGATCAAATTTCCGGGGCACTGTTACAGACTCTGACTTGATGCATTTCAATGCAACAGCGATTCCATGAGATGCAAAACTTGATGCTCTTTTTGACGTGGCACTTGTGCCAGTAGCTCTGTCATGTGATTTCACCGAATGACAACGCACGAAAGAGAATGTGATTTGTTTGCTTGTGATTGGTACTGCAGCGCAACTCCCAATGCTTCCAACGACACTCTGCAGGAGTATTGCCCCTGCGGACGGATAGCCCATCGGAGGTCTTGAAAGATATGGTGTTCTCACATGTTGGATTTTGTCGAGGGTAGCCAGCATTGACAGCAGCAGAGCAGTTGCGGGCAACTCCTAGCTAGGAAACAAAAGAACGACCACCGGACAAGCGGTTGGCAAGATCTTATGCTACAAAGCAATTCTGCAATGTGACGCGGTTGCACGCAGCTGAGGAAGAAGTGGGTTGATGGTGGAATGAAGATGAGTGACACGTCCTTCATCAACGGTGCGTCAGGCATTGTCAACCGTGGCTGCCACAACCCGCCAAACTGCGGCACGGGCGAGCTTCATGCTGGCCCTGCGCGAGCCACAAATTTTCAGAAGGTGCTGAAGGCAATGGGATTAATTTGAGAGCTCTGAATTCATTCTGCATGGGAACCCTGTGCTGACAGTCAGATAGGTTGTTCTTGCCCGAGGCCAGAAGCAAAAACATCACAATCTTTCATGTTGTGACTGCATTTGCAAAGCGAAGACGCGGCAAGTATCTTCAATTCATGTAGCTTCGTACTGCCTAGCTGCATTTTGAGGGAGGGAAGGTGCGAGGAGGCAACTGTACAGGCAGGAGCGAAGGAGGCCTTTTGCAAGGCGAAGAGGGCTGTGAGGCATCTCTGCGCTGTAACTCCCTGGCTAAACATGCTATAGGCAGCCTCTTTGCACCTTTCCCGGGAAATGTCCAGCCCTCATTTTTCGTTGCCCTGAAGGTGCTCCTTGGCTCGCCAGGCTTGCAATCCCAGGCTTGTCTAGTGGATGACTCCTCCTCCTGTGAGATCACCACGAGCATGACAAGCTTGCTGAGGGGAAAAACAGCAAGACATGCATGCTCAGAGCGGCTATGAAGAGTCTGGAGTCTGAAGTTCGATTGTCTCCTGGGCATCAAGCAAATGAACCCAGCTTCTCGGAAAGGAGGTGAATTCTTCTTCAACTTGGAGTGGAGGAAGTGCACGGCCCAGTCACCTGCGGTCGACACCGGTTGAGGGCTTGATTTTTTTGGCGTCCGTGTCAAGGAGAACGCACATTGCAGGTTTCAATATGCAAGAGACGCCGATCCAGCCTGGACGGACTAGTGGTTTGATTTAGAAGCTCGATGCCGAGGTTTCCTGACAGTGATATTCTGCGGCCACACACAACTATTCCAGTTCGAGGTGCGCAGCTCACTTGGTCTTGCTGGAGCGCAGGTTAGTTTGGGAGTGTCGATAGTACACTGTGGCATGTAAGTTTGCTGCAATCGAAAGTCAGAGAAGCCTTCTCATTTGGAAGTTTTGCTGCTGTGGGAAGATACAAGTAAGGTTGCTGAAAAACAGCAACTTCTCATTTCCTGCCGTGCCCAAAAACCTGACCAGAAACATCGCAGAATAAGATCAAATTGCATTTGGGAGGCAGCTCTTGCGCTAAGAACGCTTATTTTCATTCAGATCAGTTCGCACCTACCTTGGCTGTGCCTGCTTGGCTTGTCCTGGCCAGCTGTTGACTACCTGGTGCAAACTCCTGCCGGGGAAGAGCCTCCGCCAATCACGTGCGTGATGGACACCATGCCGTCAGCACCAAAGAAGGCCCGAAGGGAACGAACTGAAAGATGCAATCCACTGCAAGATGTCGATGTCGTTCGTTGCTCTCAGGTAGGGCTTTTGCACCTTCACGCTGTCAGATTAGGTCAGAGTGCCGAAGTTTTGGCCATCGTTTCCCAGGTTTCCCAATCATCCACTGTCCAATTTCATACCTGCATATCAGGCACATGACACAAGCAGCACAGGCCCGGACCCCCTCAATTATTTTTCACCAGGGAGAGTGACTTTCCATGGATAAGAATTTGTATCATCGAGAGAAGCAAATTCTTGAAGCGTTGCACCGAATGCCCTGTGCACGTGCTGGCATGCCTGGAAGGCAGTGGGCCATTTGGCTGCAAATCGACCGCGCCGGCCAGACTGGATGAAGCAGATGTTGCTTCTTTGGGTCACAGACTGTACTCCGAAGATCACAGCAGTGGAAGTCGACTAGTTGTAGTGGGAGTTAATTTGAAGGTCACATGAAGGAGCCGGACATTTGACGTTTGATCTCATGAGTTTGGCCATGGATCTTGTTGGTTTTGCAGACGTTTCGGAGAAGGGGCTTCTGCTTGGGAACGCTGCGTAAGCTTTAGACAGGTTGCACTTAGGATGAGTGTCAATGGATCGGAACTAAGTCTTCAACATGACGGACACCTACACACTCGGATGGTGGAGCAAGTGCGCAGCGACATAGCCGATAGCACTTTGTGTGTTTTTTTCTTTCCTTTCAATGCGCCGACAACTGCAAAGCAGTGGACTCTTCAGATTCAAGACGGGTCGTTTTGGTGACCTTGGCAGTCCTCAAGTCGCAGCCTACGTACCGATAAATTGACTACATACAAGGGTTTGTCAGACCTGCAATCTCCCGAGCCCGCCTTCTCTCCGATGCTTTGCAGCGGGAGATAGAGCGAGAGAGCGCGAGACGGAGAGAGAGAGAGAGAGAGAGAGAGAGTGCAGAGTGGAGGTGGTCATCCCAGTGCTAATTGACTTGCCTCCTTTGAAGGAAGTATGCCAGTCGCAGAGGTACCTTGACTTCTTTTCCTGGAGGTTACTGAACTTTCCACTGGGCCCAGCACTCAGTGGCAAGCCGCACTCGTAAACGTCGTAAACCCATTGCCTTGTGGCTTAGGCGTGGCCGGTCCGCTGGACCCGTATGTGGGCAGGCAGCCATTGCCCCAGTTTCTGGTGGGAAGAAGCAGAAGGCAAAGCGGCAAAGCCCAATTTGCAGTATATTGATGTATATTGGGGAGTGGAATATTTGGCTTGGGTAGGGTTGAGAGCTTGGCATTGGGACATCACTTGATCCTAGTTTGCTTGACCTGGATCCTCCACGATTCACCACCGATGGGAGAATCCAGGATCCAATTCTGCTTCTTCCGGCTGCCATTGGAAGAAGAGCTGAAGGCGATGGAGGCTGCGAGCCTCGGTGGATGATCCCAGTGTTCAGAAAGAGTGAGGAGGGGAGCAGGCAATCACGTGCTGCAAGAACCCTTCACCGATGTTTTGCGTAGGTACTTGACCACAATTTGTCTGGCAAAGACCATATTTCCATCACACAATTCTGTCGCTCAAGCATGCAATGATTCCGCCTTTTCCAGCAGGTCCAGACTTTGCTTCTGGCGGCACCGCCCACTTGTCGTGTGAGAGTTTGTGACACGCCGCGCACAGCCCATCAGTCAGAACACAAAGCCAAAGCTCTGCACTGTGCAATGGGCGCATCGGCTTTTTGCGGAGTGTGCACCTCTGCCTTTGCAAACTGCCTGGCCGGCAGGCAGATGGTCTACCGCCGCCCAACAACTGGCTCTGTGAGTCGCAGAAGCTGCTGGCTGCAGATCATGACATGGTGTTTTCCGGATACATGAATATCGATCAACTGCCATCGCTTGTGAAGCATTCCAAAAGACTTCAAAGGGCTTGTGCAGCACTAGGAGAATAAATGCAGAGTCTATTTCCCTTCACTTGGAGAGTCTTGTAGCCAGGTTCCTCCCCTGTCCCGCAAAGCGTGCAAGGACTCGGGCACAGAGAATGGAGTCCTTGGGTTTCCAGAGCTGAGGTTGATGTTCTTCCGGCTGAGGATTTCGTGGCCTGTCGGCAAAGGGCCCGACTTTTCGGGCAACAGCGCAGCAGCATGCATGCCCTGCAATCCTTGGCCTCGATGTTCTCATTTGATGTATTTGTCGTTTGGCTTGTCAAGTTGACTCAGACGGCTGCTTGGGCAGCTTGAATCCATGCATAGCGGATCCCGTTGCGTTGTTCCTTGCCCTACATGATGGCCCTACATGTTTGTCGCTGTTGCAATTGTTACAGCCGAGGAACAACGTTGAACATGAAGATGCTTTCGAAGAATGCGTTGACTTTGACGAGCTGGAAGAGGACACGGGTTCCTTGCTTCATGGCCAGCCAAGCAATACTCGGCTGTTGGCTTGGATGTTGCCGAGATTGCTCGAAATCAGTAGCCGCCAGGCAACGGGAGAACTCTGCAAGAGCTACAAGCGTTTAGGGATAGTCAAGAGTCGGAACCCAGGCCGCGTCTTCTTGCTGTCTTGCTTGCATGGTCGGAATTCTAGCCTTGTATGCAGCTGTAGCTAGATCCATGCGATGCGTAGTTCCAGTGTTTAGCTGTCGCCTTGGCTCCAAGATGTGAGCTGTGCGCCCGCCAGCATGGCTGGGGAGAAGAGTGCCCTTGGAGCTATTCAAGCTTGTGCCGAAGCGAAGCATTGGCAAGATGCTGTGCAGGTCCTGGAAGAAACTTGGCTTCAACAGCTCCAGGATTGGTGCCCGTGACACTGCGTGCCATTTGGTTGTTGGTGGATCCAGCCCGGGAAGTGAAGAATCAGATTCAAGCGAGTATTGGCTTTCAGCCACGGAACTCGGTGCCTGCTGTCAACAACCTTCTTGCAATTGAGACAAACATGGTTTCCAGCCCATCTAAGGACGTGTCCGGACGATCATGCATTCAGGCCGGAGTGTAGACGGCTGATGTTGGAACAACGCAGCACATCACAACGCAACCCAACATAACTCAACACAACACAACACAACACAACACACTTCAACTCCCGAAGGAGAGATCTCATTTTTCGAGTACAACCGGTAAGTTTTGAGTGGGCAGGCATTCGAGTGGCGAGACCGATGGCTTCCCTCTAGAATCAAACACGTTACCAGGACAAGTAAGAAGCACACGCAGCGACAAAAGAAGGGGCCAAAAAGACTTTAAATCACTGATGCAGGTACGTCAATCTCGCGTCCCAGATTGATATCGGAGGCAAGAGTGGCACAGGTCTTCGTTGGTGCCAGCCTTGCTCTGCCCCTGGCACCCCCTGCTGAAACACATAGTCACGACCTGCGGAAGACGCCCTGACAGTGATCCTAATGTCGACCAAAAGGTCCTGAGCGGCGTGGTGATCGGGAGGAATCCCGACCTTCACGAACATGCTCAGAAGACGGGGTCCAAGGATTGCCGTGGTGGAAGAGGTCACGCAAGAAGTAGTTGCCTGCGTCCGGGGCCAAGACACGCTGAGACCGATCACAATTGTCCATCAGGGGCTGGAAACTGTTGATGAGCTCAGACACGGTCAAGGAGGATGAGAATGTGATGAATCTTGGTTGTCACGCGCCGCCGCATCAAGCTGCTTCTGAATGTAATCCTGAAGGCGCGTCAGGTCATCAAAGGAAAATGCTGCTGAGTCGGTCGATTGAAGCATTCCTTCCAGTAGTTGAAGACAAACTTCCACTGTGGATGATTGTGTCGCAGCATTACGATGCTGATCATGGCATTGGCGCCCAAATGAGGGCTGCGGAATCCGACGAAACCCTTCAGTGACCATCGGCTGCATGGACCTGTTTGGGGCACTTCCCACTCCCTGTAGGCAAATTGAGGTAGTCGGTCATCGTTGAAGCCACTCTGCATCCAAGGACCAGGATGAGAAACTTTAAGCCATTGAGCGTCCGGTTGTGGAGGATCAGGGCACCGTTCCAACCACGGCATGATAAGCGAAAAAGGGGGTCGCAATCAAAGTAGGGCACAAACGGCTGCGTTAGGCATCCAAACCGCATGAGTGCAATCCAACGCATGTGACAAAGCGACACAAATGTTCAAGCAAGTGGAATCCGCACGCAACAGGCAAAAGCAACTTCATCAACCAGAAAAGGCGCACAAAGTCATTCGGCATCCCAATCAAAGTCATGTCGAGGTAAGCCTTGTTGAAAAGCCAAGCAAAAAGTTGGCGGTGAAGGGCTTCTCCACGCGCCATCAGGTACCGAACACGCCGCCGATGAGGAGGTAGTCGACCCACCCGTATTTACAGCTTAGGGCATTGTAGAGATCAGCGGCTGCCATCCTGGGGTGTTGGCATGAGAAACGGGTTGAGTCAATTCCTCCAGTGCTATCACGTGGCCAGTAAACCTCGAAGTGGTAAGGCCAGGCGCTGGGCCTGTAGAAACATTGTGGAGTCCCACTTTGATGTCATATTGATGTAGAAGAACTTCCAAGGCTTGATGAAACCGCTCAGTCCGAATAGAAGTGAAGAAGACGGAAAGGTCTTGAGACACAACAGAAGACAGTACTTCCCACAGTTGTTGCACCAATTCTTGAACAGGAAGCTGACCAGGTACGTAATCTTGGTAAGCTCGAAGATTAATGGGCGAACGAACTAGCGGGGTGGGAGGTGGAGCCGAATTTGGGGTGGAATTCCCAAGATCTCTCTGACACATGCGTGTCGGCAGCTAAACTGTTTTGCTGCGCGAGCGTTGGCCAGCCACTGCGCCCAGATCCTGGCGCGTTCAGCAGAAATGCGTGACGAGCTTCGGATCGCTCAAGCCCTCCCACGCTTTCTCAAATGCGCGTGACCTCCGCACTTACTTATTGGCAAGCAATGGCCCTAGAACTGTGTTGTGTTTTACCGCGGTGGCCCCTTGTCTGAATTCACGGTTGCCATTGGTGTCAAAGCTCCCTGTTCCAAATGAACACTGGCCAAATAAAGGCCTACTCCAGAAGACATGTGTTTTGAGTGGCTGCTTCTGAAAACCCGTCTTTAGTGATACTGGGAGAAAACGTTCCAACTCCGCGGCGGGGCAACTGAGCAAACTGACAGGAATGCGAACGAGGCTTTTGTGGCAGGAGTTCGATACAGGGCCCATGCTCAATGCGCGATCGAAGCCAATGTCGCTATGAAAAAAGCGGGCATTTTCGCACGCGGCCACAGTAGGCTCTGTCACGGCCTGTTCCCATTTGCGAACAGCATAAGCAGCTTCTCAAAGACTGTGAAGCTTTTTACGTTCCACGCGGCCCATGGCAGCCACCTGCAAGACTTCGTCCTGCACACACAGATCGTCCGGGAGAACTGTGCTGCAGTTCCACTTCAGGAGAGCTACCGGCAGCATGCCCTGCGGAGTGAGTCCACCTGAAGGCATTGCTGCACCACCAACAACTCCTCCGGAAGGGCCTCCAGGGGCCCCATCGCGGCGCCAAGCACCTGGAGCGTCATGGACTCTGGGTGGCGCTCATCCAGTTTGCCTTTCAGCTCGTACATCTTCTTCCGCACCTCAGCTTCCACTGTGGCATGCGCCCCTTGCGGTCGCAGGAACCTCCGGCACATTGACTGACAAGCTCGCCAGCGGCTCCTCGGCTGAAACCGGATTGGCAGCGCCAGAAACTCCGATTGGTGTTTTCAGGGGCGAACGGTCGGGCTTTCCCTATACGCATGGAGAACTAAAAGCCAGGCCATTATTTGCCATCAGGAACACAGTCAAATCTACATGTCTACTGAAACGCGGCGCTTTGGAGCTAGGAACATTGGCAACCCAACAAACAGCTCGTTATGTTTCCCGGGAACCAAAACCCGTGCAATGGACAATGCGGGCGCCTTGATACAGCTTGGTTATCAGGGTCGGTCTTCGTGCGCAATGGAAGTCGGCATTTCGGACACATGTTTGCTGATTCTCTTGTTCAATGTCACTGGCCCCAGAGCTTGGAGCAGCGCCGGCCCCAGCATTGCCAGGCCAGTCCCACCAGGCGCCGGCAGTGTCTCTGGCAGCTCTGTTCTGCCTGTCACGGTGGGAGATCAGCTCCCATAATCTATCAACACCGTGCCAGTGTCGCCCAGCCTGGAGCTTGCACGATCAGAATACTTCTCAACAGCCCCTATTTATCTGGCAACAAGCAGCAGGCGCATCAGCCTGTCTGGATCTGACACATGATGCAGAAACACCTAGAGTTCTGGCGCACTGACCCCGCCATGCCCGCCTTGGGGGAAGTGCTTCTGCCAGAGCACACCGAAGAAACTCTTCCCAGCAGATTCTCTGCGAACTCACCCAACGGAGCCCGGAAAACGGCCTGACTCCGCTGCTGATCTCAGACTCGGCCACGGCACGGTACTTCTCTTCCAGCAGCAGCTGTTCGCGGCCTTGAAAGCAGTGAAACGCCTTGACGGGCAGCAAGTCCAATTGCAGCCCCTGATCAAAGACACACTGCCTAAGAATGTTCCAGACCTTCAGGTGCCGCAGCTTGGCCGGCTTCTTCTTGCGGCAGTTTGAAGCCACGATCATGGCCATGCTTTTCTCCAAGGCCATCTGGCACCACTCGCTGCCGGCAAGGATGTAAAATGGCTGCGAAATCCATTCCTTACCGCGCCAGCAAAAGAAGGGTTCCAGGGTGGGCGCTGAGGGCTGGCGGCAACTGCTGAGGATGCACAATGCGCGGATAACCGGGCCGTAGGACTTATCAGAACTTTCCACGGATCCATACGGCTAACAAAATGTGCCAGGAATGCACTGCTTCTTCCACCTACACTAGAAAGGCCCAGCATCAACCACGTCCACAGTCTGCAGCCAATGCAGACGCTGGAAGTGCGGCACATTCCCCTTTTTGAGGAAGCCGGGGATCGACCCCGCCACCGCCTGCTTCATGAACATGTGCCCCGACTTGCTCAGCGGCGGCCCAGGGAGACGCAGCCAAAGCACTGCGCAGTCGCTGAAAAGTTCCCTGACCTGTCAGACCGGACGCAAATGTTTGCTAGAGCTTGGTCAAAAGTCAAAGCCAAAAACCCTTTCCTCCTTGGAGCGTGGCTGAAAAAGCTTGCTAGTCACGCACAAGCATGGAAACAAAACCTAATCCTATAACAGCGCAGTTTCCAGACATGCTTTTGTTGAGCTTTGCAGGCCTAGCGCGCGCTCCATCTCCATCTGCCGGGTGCAGCCGGCAAGCTGTTAGCCGGCAGATGTCGGCCAGGTGTTGCACACTGACTGCAGCACTTAACCACTCGCGCGCTTGCTCGAGAGGCAGGAGCTCCGCAGCTGCCCGCTGCAGCACGCCCGGCGGCGCCCCTGACTGCAGCGTAGCACCACAACTGCACTTGCGTGCCCAGGTCCAGCGCAAGGGGCATCCAGCTTTTCCGGGTTCACCAAAAAACCTGGATTTGGCCTGCTGGCAGTGGGCAAGGGTCGCCTCGCCTGTACCCGTGCTTCTTGACCGCTGCATCCCGACCCTCCAGCTTTGCGATCAATGCCTTGCACTGCAGTAAAAGGATGCCGATGTCCCTAGCTTGCACAGCTGTGACCGAAGCTCATAGATGGTCATGCCATCGCATGGCTCCCATGGCTGCTGCGCAAGTGACGCAGCTGTTGCTGGCCGTTTGCTGTGTTAGGGAGCGGGACGAGGCAAAAAGGCATGATAAACGCAGCAAAGTTCTGGAGTCCTTTGGCAAAACACGTCCACTTGCTGGCGTCAAACAAGAAACTGTTAACCTCCAGACAGCACATGTCAAACGCAAAAAAGAAACTCCGCGCGCTCAGGTTTTGGAATTGCTTCGTTGTTACGTTCGTGAGGCCCAAAACATCTACCCACAAGTCCCCTTTCGAACCGCCGTGGTGCGCATGTGCCGGTTTCCGCCTGTGTTGCAGTGCGCCCAAATCTAAGCCACCCTGGAACCAAGCAAAGCTGCAAAACCTCATTTGCGGCAAGACCCTATCCTGTTAAATGGTCATGTGTCACTGAAGAAAGCTTGAAAACAGGTATCAAAAATAGGGAAACGCTATGAGAGGCGGAACCTGGCGCAAACACCCTGGAAAGATACGTCCTGTCACAAGGGCATTGCATGGTCATGCCGGAAGTACGAAAGCCCCTCGAACCCCATCTCTTGACTCGGGGCCTCAATCTACAAAAAAACAATGTGAAGACCGTGCAAAGGACGTTGGACAACGGCAACCGTTCAAAATCCAGCGATGAGAGCGTTCGCTCTCAGGACATAAGTCATGCTGAGATGGATGCGCAAAGAAAAAACGCAAAGAGCGCATGCTCCCAGCAACCTTGGAAACAGTTTGTGAGTCCAGAGCCGCGGCAAATTAGGCCGGCGGCACAGGTGTCCTCGGAAACATGTGAGCTGGCAAGGAAACACGAAACACGGCGGCCTTCCTGTTGTCTGCCATGGTGCAATGTGTGACGCCAGTCCTTGAGTATACTAATCCGATTTTGTGCTACAAATGATGGCGAGATATGGCGAGCCGATCCTATGCTTTTGCGCGAGGCATGTTAAAAGCATGCGGGGGGTCCCCGTGGCAAGCCAAAAAGGGCAGATGGGGTTTGGGTCACTGTCTTTGCACCCGGAAAACGACATGCTATGAATTAACTACCAGTCCGGAAAACAAGCACTTAGCTTATAACCCGTAGCCCCAAGACTCCGCAACCCATGCATTTTCCACATTCAATCATTTCAATCTATATTGTCGGTTGCGCCTGCAATGGCTGCGTGAGCTGAACTGTACAAAGAAAATGCAGCAAAAGCCAGCAATTCAAAACTATGATGGGAGCATGGAAGGTATATGTAGACCTTAGATAACCTCTATGTTCTCCAAATGGGGCAATGATGATAGCTTGGGGCTTGGGGGCGTTGCTCATCTACACCGAGTCAGACAATCGGCATGACAAAAAAAAAGCAGTCGGACAAAGGGATCCAAAAGTTTGGAACATCTTACATGTGACTGAACTTGTTGAACTTTCCGGCCTACCCCAGCCTTTGGCAGCGCCCCATCCTTTAGGCTCAGGGACGGCCGGTGAGCCATCGCAACCAAACAAGATCTGTCAAGCTTGCGCTTGCCATGCCATTCCTGACCCACTCATTGGTCACCTTTGCGCGCCCTGCCCCTAGCCTTTGGCTTGGGAGATTTCAATTCCGACGCCGCCACTTTTGGCTTGGCCTTGGCGGAGCTTGCGCCCTTCGCCTGAGCCTTGCTTTTGGCAACGCTTTTGGTGGCAGCAGCCTTGGCCTTGGCAGCGGCCTTGGCCGCGGCCTTTGCTTTTGCTCCCGCATCAGCGAGAACGAGGCTGAGACTCATGTCTGTCTTGAATCGCGTCTGCATCATTCTGCCTCGCAAATTTGCAAGGGCGTCCTCACCCTCAGACCCAGGAGCCGTGGCCGCCGTGGCCTTGGGCTTGGCCACCTCATCAAACCGCTGCGAAGGCAGCTGTGCAGGCACTGTCGGAGGCAGAGTCGAGCTCTGACTCGGGCCCGGATGCCCTTCACCCTCACGGTCACCGTCTGGGCCCACACGCAGCGTCTCCTTCAACTCTGCAAGGGCCGCTTCTGCCTCGCTGCCCACTTTGACTTCGTCACCGTCAGCAACATCAGCAGCTTCGTGCTCCGTCGCCGCCTGCGCCTGCAAGTTCAAGTATGACGCACTTCAAAGTTCAAAGTTTCAAAGTCTTCAGTTGGAGGTTGGCAGTTGTAGCGCGGCGCAAAATTCAAAAATCAGATCAAAATTCAAATGCAAATCTGAAATCTCGAATCTCAACCAGTTCCAGTTCAAGTCGAAGTCAGGGTTGCAGGTGCAAAGCAGTAAGCCCCCGCCGCGCCGGCATCCGTGCCTGCTCGTTGTCGTTGCTGCTCGCCGCCTTGTCAACTTGCTCATCTTTGCCCTCCTCTGCCGCTGCAGGTTCAGCTGCAAGGCTTTTTGCCAGATCACGCAGCAGGTCTGCCTCGTCGTCATGCGCTGTTGCTGCCCCAATGTCAATGTCCTGCGGACGCCGGACGCCAGTGTAGATTCGCACATGCGGCACAGTCCCAACGTCACAAACACTGCGTGGAAAAAGGAGACAGGACAGACATAACACGAACAAAAAGTTAAATGCATTCATTCTGCGATTCTGCATTGGTAATTGGTAACTGGTAAATCTCACGGACTCACCCCGGTCATGCTTTTCGGTCCTTCTGATCCTCATCATGCGCTGGCACAACGTCTTGAAGAACAAGAGTCAGAGCACCGCTGGCGTCGACGCCGGGGCTGAAACCTCTGCAACTCGCAGTCGGAGTCGGAATCGAAGTTTCCTGAAAGTTTGACAGCAGTGGCCCAATACTGTGACTGTGGTGGGGTAGATGGGGTAGGGGCTTGGGGTTGCGGTGAAATAGTTACCAGGACCCGGACCCTGGGTTGAATAATTAGCAATACAAAACAAAAACCGGCTAAGCAAACAATAAACAAGTCGAACGAGTTCCACAGTTCCGGATTCCACATTGGACAAAATTTGGACTAATAGCCTGGCCTTGGACTTGTCAGCCTGACCCTCCGCGGCGGCCCCCTCGTCGGAAGCTCCAGCTGCAGCTGCAGCAGCTGTGTCAGCTGTGTCCTTGATTCTCGGTTTAGTTTGGTGGGCACAAAAGTCACAAAAGTTTGGGGTATTGTTGAATAGTTGATCGTGATTGGTGACTAGAGGCAATCAATTCACTGATTCACTGAATCACCAAGTTCAATGCCCTGGCCCTTGTCCATGCCAAGCGTCTTGAACGGCAGCATCAGCATCAGCGCCAGCAACAACTTTGACTTCCCTGACTTCAGCAGCTGCTCTGCCGGCGGTGCCGTCTCTGGCGTCTCCGGATGGTGATGGATTTTCGTTGTCGTCGTTGCCGTTGCAACTTGTCGCCGGTGCAGCGGCCTCGGGTTCCTGCAGTAACGGCCACTGCACAGTTGCCACTGCAAGTTCAGCTGCTACAAATACAGTTACGGCAAGCGTCACAGTTCCAATTGCGCACAAGGCAAAGCCAAAGCAAGCAAACTGCAGAAGAAGCTAGAATGGCTAGAATCTCTGAATCTCTGGAAATGCACCGAAAATGCAGCTGCAACAACTTACTTACTTACACCCTGCCGGCTGACACCACTTCGATCCAACAAACAAACAATCAGCAGTAAGCAGCGCGCGCTGCGCGTCCGAAAATCCGTTAATAATGGCACCGCGGCCCGCTCAGTCAGTCACTCATTCAGTCCTGTGCTGGAACTTGGGCTGAGATAGGCGAAGCAAAAAGTGTGTCACACTGCCGATCATTTGCGCGATGGTTCTGCGCCCAGGCAAGCAAGTCCCTGACCACCTCTGCCTGCACCTGAATCTTCTTGAGGGTGAGAAGGTCAGCCTCAATGGCCTTGTCCGAGTCCTTGTCTGCTGCTGCTGACTTCTTCTTTTGAAGGATGCGCACGTCACACTCAATCAGTTTCCATGCCAAGTCCGCAGTTGCAGAAAATTCAAGGCTGCACGGGAGCAAAGCAGGCCAGAAAGCAACAGTTGAGTGCGTAGAGCATGGTGTCTCTGCTGTGACGTAGCCCGGAGGGATGTACAACGCCTGTCCCCGGGACAGCACTGTCATGAAGCCCCCAACAGACGCCAAGTCGTGTGGGCTCAGATCTACCACGCTCTGGCACAGGCTCCGGAACGAGCTGAACTTGTACTTCTGATTCAGCTTCTGGATGCTGGCCCCTGCGATGAATCGAAAGCCTGTGTCAGCCACAACGATCTTGGGGATCATCAATTGCGTGGTACCTGCGGACGCGAAAGACCCAGAGGGCCCCTGGCACAAACAAACAAACGCAGAACAAGTTGCAACAGTTTTGCTGCAAAGCTGCCAACACATTCAAATTCCAATTGAAATGAGAAATCAAACTGAAACTGCACTGAAACTCAGCAAAGGGTCCGACGTGTTGAAAGCGAGACTGCGCGCACTGAAGGCGATTGCAGAACAACTTGACAAGAGTGCTCTGCATGTTGTCCGGATATGCTGCCAGAAACTGCTTGCTGTGGTCATGGAAATTGTCGGCCCCCCAGAACGTCATGCGCATAAGGATTTCAGAGGGCGAGGCAACAGAGCCGGACGTCTCCACAAAGCACTTCTCGAAAGCAACGCCGCCATTGACCAGCTTCTGGCGAACATCACCAACGGTGGAAGAAGCTTCCTGGAAAGTTTTGAACTCGTGCTTGACTTCGTCGGGAATCTGGAGCTGGAAGCCACCGGCATCCCAAAGCAAAGCGTGCTGGAACAACTCGCTGGGAGCCCTTTTCAATGAACTCAAATCACTATCCACCCGGATGACATTCAGAGTTGCCCTGTCACCAGTCAGCAGCTCCCAGCCATGAGGGCTCTTGAAGTCAGACGGTCGCCCCGAGCCGGCCCCTTGAAGCCCTTGCCCTTCTCGTTCTCGCCCGCGCTCACATCCTCTCCAAGCAGCCAGACTTCAAACGTCAACCCTTTTGGCACCTCTAGTAAAAATTCTAGTAAAAATTAAAAATGGACCAACACGTAACACGGTAAATGCTGATGGGAAGTAGTAAAGCCAACATGTCAAACTAAGTCCTCCTCCTCACTGTCGTCGTCTTCGTCACCGTTCTCTGACTCCTTGTCTTTCTCCTGCAAACCTTGTCTGGAGTCTGGAGTGGCATGGCAAACAGGGCAAACTACCCATGCACTCACACAATACACACTTGTCTGAAAATCTGAAGTTGGCAGTTGGCTGGCGCACAAACATCCAACAGAAAGTTCACCCTCACCTCACACTTAGCCCAGTTTCTTTTTATGTGCTGACAGTGACAGGGCTGGCTGAATGCTCCTAGCAGTGTAGCCTAGCAGCGGGCTTCCTCCTCAGTGATCGCAGAGTCTAGGCCAGTCAGGGAAACTTGGACGGCCGCTGCAAGGCTGTTCATGTGCTTCTCATACGTCTTGACGCGTCTTACATCCACAGCGTCCTCGTCGTCGAAGGCCTAACGTGGCGACGTGGCTCGGCTTGGCTGCTGGGACTCGACTATAATGACTTTTCTCAAAATAGGGAAACCTAACCGACCTGTGGCCCCTTTTTTTTTTACTGGCCGAGCAGAGCAAATCCAAAAAAATATATAACAAGACAAACCCACCCACCCCCCACCACCCACCCACCCGCCCACCCACCCACCCCGCCCGCGCGCCCGCCCACCGTGGGCTGACATCGAATCCAATCAAACTCATTTTGAATTGATTAAACTTTTCAACTTGACTTGGCCACCATCCGGCCTGCGCGATGATCTGGTTGCTGTGCGGGCTCAGGGCCAGAGTAGACTTATTTGACGTGCTCCTGTATTCCGCGATGCACTTGATGGCAGCGGCCACAGCAGGATCGTCTCCCTTGCTCTCGTTCAGCGCTGTGACAATCTCGCTGGGGAGATTCATCATGTAGCGGTTCAGTTGCTTCAGCACCAAACTCACATTCCTCACAGTCAAAGGTCAAACAGAGCGATTTCAAGTCTTCAAGTTCAAGCAATGAGAAGGTTTGGTTGAAACTCAAAAAAAAACGTCAAATCGAATCATGGTCGAGCCGCTCAGTCACGTTCTTGTCCTCCGCACAAGCAAGCAGCTCCCCGGAGATGTGCAACATTTCCTTCGTCGATTGCACCTTATCACGAATCACGGCAACCCGGTAATCCGGTTACCTGGTTCCCGGCCCCTGCTGCAACACTCACTCACGTGTTTGCCCAGGCAACTGGGGCAAGGGCAAATTTCTCCACAACACTCCGTCTCTGGCGAAGTGCAGCGATTCTTGCCACATCCTTCTCTGCATCTTTGTGGCGAACCTTTTTTGGCCTGCGCGGCGCGGCAGTGTGGCACCACTGCAGTCCAGTCACAGTCAGAGTCAGAGTCAGAGTCACTGCAGACTCAGACATGTGACTTGACTCATGTGACATGTGAAGTTACTGTCGTCTGCAGTTCGATTCGCACATGGCAGTTCTCTAACTAGTTTCACGCACATGGCTGGAAACTGTAACTGAAACAAACTGAAACTCCGGACTCCAAACTCCAAACTCCCTCCTGCCTGGGCTCACCCAAGCCCTCGTCGGCAGGAAGTGCAGCCTGCTTTGCCTTTGCCTTCTTCTGCTTGCCGCCCACTGCACCGCCAACGGCCTTTTCGATGTCCAAAACGGACGCCTCCAAGAAGTCAGAGAGGCCTGATGTCACTCTATGTCAGTGTGCAGCACGCTTCATCTGACTGATCTGAATTGAATATCTAGTCATCCAGCAGCCAGCATCCAATGATCTAAGAACGGAGCAAGACCGGTCGAAAATGGCAGTGTCTTGGTGCAAGCTCCCTGATCGCAGTCCTAAGCAACAGCAACGGCAACACAACCAACGAATCACCCCCCAAACTCAGCAAGCCGCACAATGAGTCAAAGTTCAACAGTTCAACCATGAAAATAATACTCGTGGCAATTTGGCAACAAAGGAACATCTGAATTTGTGAGGTTGTCACAGTTAACACTGACTGAGCCTGGCACGTTTGGCCATGTCATGCAACTCCGACTCATCAGCCTTGTGAATTGTTGACGTGGAGAGCGAAGATGTGTGGCTCAGCGATCGCTTTCCAACTGACCTCACCGGGCTGCCGATCGACGGTCGACGGCTTGCTCCACTGCTTGCTCCATGTGAGTAGTGCTATTCATTAACTTCTTTCAACGGTGCAACAGCTAGATGCAGCTAAGAACGAAACGCAAAAGCCTCCAACGCTGGCATCGCCAGCCACCCCATTTGGTCTTTGCACTTCGGAATGGAAGCATCACCGAGGAATTCCTTCCAGTGCTGCTTGGCAGTCGCCTTGGCAAGTCCCCATCTGCTTTTCGCCTCTTTCACCCATTGCCGAATGTTGACGTAGTTCTTGACTTTTTCCATAGAGATTGAATCCTGCATGCTGACCTTGGCAGACAGAAACAACAAGATTCCATATTCCATCAATCTAATCTGCATACAGGAACTGGAACAATGCAATGTTGAGTCAAGTCAAGTCAAGTGAAGGACCATCGGATCATCGGACCAACAAAAGTTTGGTGACTATTGATAATTGACAATGGTGGCCGGTGGCTGGCTCGGCTCTGGAAGCTGCGCTGGGCTAAGTTTCCGACGCTCTCCTTCAGCTCCACTGGAAATCTTTTCCCACGACCCTGTCCCCGGCCTCTGTTCTGAAGGATTTCAGCGTTGCGCTGCGTTGCGCTCATCTTCTGCCACTGGTGCTTTCGCCCTTGCCGTGTGTATTCCGCTATCACTGCCGCCCTTGTTGTGTTGCAAAGCTTGCACGCCCAGCTCGATCCGCGTTTAGTGCATTGCTGCGTCTTGAACGTCTCTTTGCAATGAATGCACCTCGGAAGAAAGGCAAGTGGCAATGAGCACAGGGCATGAGGCGGCATGAGCTGCAAATGCTTGAATCCAACTTCAACAGCAGAAGGGAAACCGGGGCTGGCTGGGAGGGAGTCTGAGAGTCAGGCTCCACTTCAACTTGAGACGAACCCGCTGATGGCGAACCCAAAGCTTTCAAAGCTTTTGCCGGCGTCTTCGTCTTTGCCGTCATTTTCTTCTTCGGCGACTTAATCTTTGGCTTAGCGCTGCGCGGGGAAAACGGCGGCCGAGTGCCAGAACCAGGTGAATCGCCTGCCCTTTTCTTCCTTGCAGACTGACGCAGTTCAGCAACCCGCTTGATGGACGCCGAATTCAAATTCAATTGACTCCGACTCCCGAGACCAGGTTGCTTTGCAGGAGTAGTCGGGGAACCCATGTCAGTCTCAGCCTTGACCTTTCTGGCCTTGGTAGCGGGGCCTCGTGGCAGCGGCTGTTGAGGCTGATCATCACACTCTGAATTGTCTGGCTCGTCGGACGAGCGATCTGAGTCATCCCCGCCGCTGCCGCCGCCGGATGACTCGTAATCCAAATTCGGGTCAACCACAGGTTCCTTGGCGCCTCCCATGGCAGGCGGCCAAACAAGCCAACCAGCAGCTTGCTACGAAGAGACAGGCTGGACGCTGGACCAGCACAGGGTCTCTTGCTGACTACTTGAAAGACTGACATTGCACGCATGCAAAAGAGATCGGGCACACTTGAGTCACTTGATGAATCCCTGAGGCTGGAGTTTCATGCGAAACCCGGCAACCCAAGTGCAACGCATCCTACAGGTAGCACAAGTGGGAATGTGGCCACGTGTTTTTTCACCTTGGATTTGGAGTCGCTCACCGTCGCTGCTAATTAATCAGAATCAGACTGGCTGCTGATTGTGACTGTGACTGGCGCAGTGAGAACCACACTCATGACAGCCACCATCGAAATGCAAGCCAAATGCATTGAATTGCCAACCTTAGTGAAAACGCTCGCGCTTCAATTGCAACGCCCTCATCACTCAGCACACAGCACAGCTGAAAATTGCAACTCCATTGACGGCGCCATTCTGTCAAATGCCCATCAAGCAATGAGGCCAAGCCACTCTAGCGAACAATCCGGAGCTGGAAGCCGCGCTGGTCGCCAATTTCTTCACAGCCAATCGATGAGCAAGCTGGTCGGTCACCGGCATCCCGTGAAGAACCAGCAACTCCAATGGACCTAGGGAGGCGGGGAGCCATAAGTCTCAGCAGTCTATGGGTCATGGTCCTCTCTCCGGCGGCCCGTGGGCCCGTGGGCCCGGGCCCGTGGGCCCGTGGGCCCGTGCGCCCCTGCCCGTGGGCCCGTAGGCCCAGGCCCGTGGGCCCGTAGGCCCGGGCCCGTGGGCTCGTGGGCCCGGGCCCGTGGCTGCGGACCTGTGGGCCCGTGGGCCCGTGGGCCCGTCAGATGGTCGTGAGCCAGAACGCGAAACAAAATTGCAGCCGAAAATGGCGGGCTGGAGCGGCCGAAAATGAAAGCGCAAACCAGAAGCAGCCCCAAGAAAGGGAACATTGAGGCTGGGCGTGCTCTGACGAAGTTGGGCCCTTGCCCGTGGGCCCGTGGGCCCGTGGGCCCGTGCCCGTGGCGGCCTGCGGGCCCGTGGGCCCGTCAGCTGGTCGTGAGCCCGTGCGCCCGGAGCCTTGTGAGTTCGTGGGCCCGCCTATAGACCCGTGCTCCTTCACTGAAGCGGCACCAGCGAGAACACAAAACAAAATGGACCGGCGCAAGCGGAAAAAGATTGCAGCAGGGCGGGGTGGAGCGGTCAAAAATGAAACCACAACCCAGAAGCAGCCCCAGCAGTCCAAAAAAGGCAGCATTGAGTGATGCACGGCATGTTCTGACTAGATTACCAGATTCGTTCGACCTCATAGTCGAGAGACACAGGCATATGTCCTGAGTGAAGGCATTTTGCATTCCAGTTTGTCGCCTATGTGTCTTGGAGCTCCACTGCGCCCGCCCTGCTGCCTCTGCCCCGCGCCTGCGCGGCGGCCATTCTGACCACCAGGGCCCCAAGAACTCCCACACCTCGATGCATGGCTTGACTGAAAAGCGCAGCGCTGTGTGTGTGCGAGCGCACACGCTGCTTTGCTTTTCTCCGCAGCGCGCGCTCATCCCGCAACGGCACGGGGGCCTGGCGTCTTCCTGGCTTTGCTCCTTGATGCCAGGCTGCTCAACAAATTGCGAGAGGCCAGGACTTCGTGCATGTAAAAGCTGCGTGTCCACAGCTTCATTTGCCGAATTGCAAAGTTGTTCCGCGACACTACTGAGTTTGTCATCTCGGCTGCTGAGGAATAGAAGCCCTTCAGCAAGTCACGGTTGGCCGTGTCCGGATCGCTGTGCTCTGCACCACTGGTCCTTGTGGTTGGCCGCGCGCAGACGGTCAATGACATAGACTTGCTGGACCCCAGGGAGAAGAATGCAGGTAGACGTGAGGGACAACACAGCATTCCATCTTTGCGTGGGGACACACATCTGAGCCGTTGACTGAGTGGGCTCGCTCCGGCATACTTGGTCGCGTATTTGCGGAGGTGACAAGCGTCATCGTGGCATAGCACCCGGAGCTCTGGCACTGCCTCTGCAAGCCCTGCCAGGAAGAAATATCTTTGGCTCAGAGCTTCTGAGCCAATGAACTCCTTGGCATGGATGACTTTTCCCGAGCCGGTCGTCGCCAGGAGCCAGCCGCACATGCGCCTGGTCCGCGCATTCTTCTTATAAGTCTTCTTGTGCTCCTTGTGAGTGGCGCAACTTGTAGCGGTCCTCAACACTGCTGCGGCTCGTCACATAGCCATCGACTTCCTTGTTGTTCCAATACTCTTGGGCAACCCGTCAAGCACGTGGTCTGCGGGTGCCCAGCGGCCTCGCACAGGCTGGCGGCCTCTCTCAAACTCTGCCCGTGGCTTCACGAAAACCTGGTACGGGGCAGAGCATTCCCGAGTCATCAGCACTCTGGCTCGGCGATGGGCCACGACAATCTCTGGCTGAAGGGCAGTCGAAGGCTGCTCTGTCTGTGTGGACCGCGCACCTACGCTTCTTTTGTAGCAGGCTCCCTGCTACACGGGGCAGCGTTGAACATGCAAAGGGATGGGCAGAGCGCTGATGACTCGAAAATGCTCTGCCCCGTACCAGGCTTTCGTGAAGCCACGGGCAGAGTTTGAGAGAGGCCAGCCTGTGCGAGGCCGCTGGGCGCCCGCAGACCACGTGCTTGACGAGTTGCTCCAAGAGTATTGGAATAACAAGGAAGTCGATGGCTATGTGACAAGCCGCAGCAGTGTTGATGACCGCAGCGCTACAAGTTGCGCCACTCACAAGTCACAAGGAGCACAAGAAGACTTATAAGAAGAATGCGCGGACCAGGCGCATGTGCGGCTGTCTCCTGGCGACGACCGGTTCGGGAAAAGTCATCCATGCCAAGGAGTTCATTGGCTCAGAAGCTCTGAGCCAAAGATATTTCTTCCTGGAGCTGGCAGAGGTGCCAGAGCTCCGGGTGCTATGCCACGATGACGCCTGTCACCTCCGCAAATACGCGACCAAGTATCGAGCCCACTCAGTCAACGGCTCGCCTTCCAAACATGCGGCGCCTGTGGCGCAAACAGATGTGTGTCCCCACGCAAAGATGGAATGCTGTGTTGTTTGTCATGTCTACTTGCATTCTTCTCCCTGGGGTCCAGCAAGTCGGTTTGGGAGTGCGGCTGCGCACGCTGAGGTATGTCATTGACCGTCTGCACGCGGCCAACCACAAGGACCAGTGGCGCAGAGCACAGCGATCCGGACACTGAGGCCAACCGTGACCTGCTGAAGGGCTTCTATTCCTCAGCAGCCGAGATGACAAACTCAGTAGTGTCGCGGAACAACTTTGCAATTCGGCAAATGAAGCTGTGGACACGCAGCTTTTACATGCACGAAGTCCTGGCCTCTCGCAATTTGTTGAGCAGCCTGGCGTCAAGGAGCAAAGCCAGGAAGACGCCAGGCTGCCGTGCCGTTGCGGGATGAGCGCGCGCTACGAGAAAAGCAAAGCAGCGCGTGCGCTCGCACACACAGCGCTGCGCTTTTCAGTCAAGCCATGCGTCGAGGTGTGGGAGTTCTTGGAGCCCTGGTGGTCAGAATGGCCGCCGTGCAGCAGGGCGGGCGCAGTAGAGCTTACAGGACGCATTCCCCAGAACGTCCACAGCCAGAAGCTAGAAGGTTTCCAACAAACAAACATAATGGTATGTCTCCAAGCGTGAAGTGGAAGGCGCCTAGTAACCTATTCAAACTTGACGCGCGTTGCTACAGTGGCCATTGTTGCAGCTGTTAGGGGCTGCTTGTCCTCTTTAACATGAGAAGTTCTTATTTCGCTTTCCGCACTCAACGCCCGTGTTCCCGCAGCAGTTGAGCTTCAGCCGTCTGCAAAGGCAACTCCCCTTGACCATGGTTCAAATCGACTGCTCTGGCAACACTTGGGCTCTCGACTGCAAAGGCAACTCCGACTCCTGCAATCTCTTCCACTTTACCCTGCGCATGCTGCGCCGTTTCGTTTTGTTTTTTTTACTTCTCGCCAGTTCCATTTTGAGTCAAAGCACCCGAAAGATGATTGAAAGCAAGCAATCAAGCAGCACGCGAGGCTTGTCAGCTATCCTATCAGGTTCCTGGTCTTGGGGTCTCACCGGTGCCCGTCATTGGCCCAGGCCCGTGGGCCCGTGGGCCCGTGGGCCCGTGGGCCCGTGGGCCCGTGGGCCCGTGGGCCCGTGGGCACGTGCCCGTGGGCCCGTGGGCCCGTGCCGGCCCGTGGCCGTGGAACGGACCATTCTCAGTCTATGAGATAAAATCGAACTTCAAGACCAAGACCCTTGACAGTCATCTCAGTCCAAATCAAAAAATACTTCAACACCTGTCACCTGTCAACTGCCTGCGAACTGTCTGAGAGCCTGCCAAGTGGCTGTAGAGTCTTCTCGGTTGTAGGTTAAGCAGCTTGTTGCAAGACCGTGTGAGAGTGGGCACGCAGTTTGTTCCATACCGGGGTCTCACGTCAGGATTTTGGTTGAGATCAACAACTTGCGCGTCCGGAAAGCGCAAGCGGTAGCGCTGCTCATACTCCTTGTTGGACTGTGAGAGGCATTGGTCCAGAGCAGCCTCATCCATAGGCTCCGCAATGAGAAACTCTCTGGCAGTCAGCGCAAGGTCACTATTGACCACCTTCTGAAAGAAATGCGCCATTGAGGTCAGAAGCCTTGGACGGACACAAGCAAATGTCAGGCTGCGTATGTCGGTGCAGAAAAGGACTTGTGTTTGGCAATCTGCGGAGCAAAATCACGCAACAACATATCAGCAACATCGCCCTCTTCTCAAGCTCCAGACTCCAGACAGCCCCCTTTGCACAATCCCGACTCCAAAAAAAAGACAAGACAATAACTGGTGAGGTGTGAGAATGTCGAGAAGATTGAAACTATGCAGGCACGGCACTCTGCCGAATCCCGACGCACACACAAGGCATATTGTCGCCGGCGCCGAATCGGAAAGCCAAACATCTCCGGCTCAAGCTCCAAGTGCTGCACGTCGTAATGTTTGCCTGACAGACATACACACAAGAAGTCTGCAACTTCCCCTAGAAAAATGTATGCTTATGATGCCCCATCCGACTTCCATGCTTTGTTCAATTCATCGCCCAACTTCCTTGGCACCCCCAGCATTACCAAGCAACCAGCATCAGACTTTGGACCCCCCTCCCACAAAGCCGATCCAAGTGTTGAGGCTCCGGTGCTTGTGTCCAACCTACTTGTGAGACATTCCCTCCAACACAGCCGCAGGGAAAACATCAACGATAGCAAACATTGGGTCAAGCAAGCAAACCAACAGTTCAACAATGTATCCGAACTCGCAAATGCAAAGTCTGCATTCCCGCGCAGAAGAATGACCCACCGAAGCGGACTGCCAGCTGGCCTATCAGTCGAGTCATTGTGCGAAGAGGAAAGTTTGTCACATTCTCGTGGCCAAAGATCTTGGGAAGGCCCGTCAAGACCATCTTTATCCTTGGCTACATCATCATCATCACCATCACCATCATCATCATCAACAACATCAACATCAACATTGTCATCATCATCAACATCAACATCAACATCATCATCACCATCACCATCATCATCATCAACAACATCAACATCAACATTGTCATCATCATCAACATCAACATCAACATTGTCATCATCATCATCACCATCACCATCACCATCACCATCAACATCAACAAACAACAACAACAACAACAACAACAACAACAACAACAACAACAACAACAACAACAACAACAACAACAACAACAACAACAACAACAACAACAACAACAACAACAAACAACAACAACAACAACAACAACAACAACAACAACAACAACAACAACAACAACAACAACAACAAGAACAACAACAACAAATGCAATCCATCAACCGCCATCATACAGGTTGGAATTTCCACCGCAAGTCTCTCTGTTAGTGTGCAACAATGAACTCCAGTCAAGGGTCATGGTGATAAAAGCTGGCAGTGTTGCCCCAGAAAATCCAGCATGTTTCCCAAAGCTGCTCCAGTCCGGGCACGGGCTGCCGGCCAGAAAGACTGTGAGCACCTCGTCCTTTGCTGTCGCACAAGGCACTCGTTGGCAAAGTTTTCCGTGCTTCAAACACTGACCTTTCTGAGCGATGACGATGCCATCGGGAAGAATCAGCTCCTCTAGCTCGTGAAATGTCTTCCTGGCTCCAGACGGGGTGGATGCGTCAAATTGTCAAAACACTTAACCGAATTGTGCCCAGGTCACAGCTGGGGGTCGCATTCCTATCAGTTCGACACAAACTTAACTTCAAGTCTGACAATTTGTTTTCTTTTTGTTTTTTCCATTTTTTCCAGTTTTTTTTCTACTTTGTGTTTTTTTCTACTTTTTTTGTTTTTTTCCCGCCACGGCCGGTTTGTGGCAAAACTGTGGCAAAACTTGGCTGTGGCAAAACTGTGGCAAAACTGTGGCAAAACTTCAGTGGCAAAACTGTGGCAAAACTTTTTTGTGACAAAACTGTGGCAAAACTTTTCCCCTTTACTTTAGTATTCAGTTTTGCCACAGTTTTGCCACGGCAGTTTTGCCACAGTTTTGCCACAAAACCAGTTTTGCCACAGGAGTTTTGCCACTAAATGAGTTTTGCCACAGTTTTGCCACAGTTTTGCCACGGGGCCAAAAAAAAACGGAAAAAAAGAAAAACATGGAAAAACGAAAAAAATGGAAAAAGGAAAAAAACACTAAATACTTGAATTTGATTTGAATGTTTGGCCCAACCCAGCGTCCTTCGTGCAAAAGTGAACCGCTTCCATGCGCCAGGCGTCATGGATACCTGTTGGAGAGCCCTGACTGCTGCTGTCCACGAATCTGGTTGTCCTTCAACACCAACAAGCCTGAAGTCACGCTGAGCTTCACCCAGTGCATACTTCAGCCTGTGCTGGGATGTGAAAAGCATAGCGGCAGCAGCAGACTTCTTGGGCTGCAACTTGTATGCTGTCTGGATGTCATCATATGACACCACAATCTGGTCGATGTTCTCCTTTCCCACCTCCAGACGTAGCCAGGATGGGAGCACCTCAAGTATGTCACCAAAAAGGCAATCTGACTCCACTGAGTTGTCACCGATCAGCTTCTGGCAAGCCTTATCAATATCGGCAGACGTGGAAGTACATGAGATCCTGTGGTGGCCTTTGCGTTCACAAAGTCCTACAATAGATTCTATTGCCAATTCAGCAGTGCGGTACCCTGAGAATTCAGACGTCACTGCCAATTCCTTTGCTTCAAAGTTCAAAGTCCAAGATGGTTTGACAAAATCGCGAGCACAAACCTGCAAACATCCTTTTAGCCCTCAAACACCAACAAAAAGGGCGCTTGTTTCTAACACTTGTTACACTGACCTTTGCAGTCAATTGACCCCTCTTGGCACTCAACATAGCAAAATTATGTGAGAAAAGGAGATCAAGGGTCTGACCATCTGATCGTCGGGTTAAGCTTCATTGCGGCATCAACAAACCGGTCAGCAAAATTGAACGTAGCACTGACTTTGTCTGGAATGGTTTGGATGTCCTTCGTCCGGTCTGGCCCGAGTCGGCGGGCACGCTTTGCCTGCGGCAGACAGCTCTTGGCATGGTCCTGGTCGCGAACCATGGACTGCAACACATCGTCGTCTTCCACTTCACACATCTCCCGAGGTGATTGATAGGCCAAGCAAATTGCTGAACAACAATTGATAACCAGAACCATACATGTTCATTTATGTCAGATTGCTGTTGTGTTGGTTAGTTAGTAGCTGCCAAACTGTGTGTCGAACAAGCCGGTCGTCCTATCTCTGCACACAAGCCATGCCTGAAGCTGGTTGAGCCAACCAACGTGCGCAGTCAAGTTCGCAACTCTCCACTCCACAACCAAGCCTTGCACTGAAACCACTTGAGTGACCCAGTCTTTGAAGTCGATGGCACGCATGGCAAGTCAAGTCTGGGTGGCAGTCAACTCTCTCTCTCTCTCTCTCTCTCTCTCTCTCTCTCTCTCTCTCTCTCTCTCTCTCTCTCTCTCTCTCTCTCTCTCTCTCTCTCTCTCTCTCTCTCCATGAATGACAAAACAACCAGCAACTCACAAGTGATCGCGGCGTAGCCAGCAAATCCTCCTGACTTGAAACAAACAGGGAAGTCTCCACAGTCTGCAACCCTTCATCCGACTGGGTTTTGATTGGAGCGGGGTGAGGGTTACCGTTTTTTTTAATCTTTCAGGGAGGGAGCCAGTAAATGCCAAAACCAAAGCCCACAGCGGTTTTCCAATCGCCGTTGTTGGCGTTGATGATCTCGAGGGTTCAAATTCAAATGCAGGGATGCGCTTCATCCACAACTGTGCCACAACTAACGCCTTTGGCGTTCCGACCAAGACAACCTAACCAAATGCCTTGGAAAACGCGATGATCTTGAAGTTTTACAATCACATGCAGGCATGTGCTTAGCGCAACTTACGCCTTTGGCGCTCCCACCAAGCAGATGCAACGCTGCAATACCAATGCAATATTGATGGTACTGAATCTGAATGTTGAAGTCTTGAAGGTGCATAATCCAATACACTCACGAGGCCGGCAGCCGTGATTTGTCAAGCAGTGAAGCCTTGAAGGGCTCGAAATAGACCAAGGCAAGGAGGTCAGCGACTGTCCTACGCCTGCTCCAAGTCAAATACTGTCCCCAGCCTCAGACCGGTCTGCCATTTACACACTTCTCTGGACTAGGCTTTGTTGAAAAAAAGCTACCAGTCGACCAATTGCAATGAAAGTTTCCCAAGACAAACATTTGCTCAGAATGCCAACAAAAGACTCTTCGCACCCGCTGTTTGAACCGCATCAAGAGCGCGGCTGATCTGCGCAGCAGGCGCCAACCCAGCCGTTTCGACAGTTGTCATGATGACAGCCAGCTCCTGGAGAATCCTTTGGGCAGCCGTAACTCGTTCCTGGGCGTCCGTCCGGTGGTATTGACGTCCGACTTCACGGCAAACATCCAAGGCGTGTTCCCCTTAGTCAAAATGTCCATGTGTGCAAGTCACTCAGAACTCAGGTCGAAGACACACATAACACATATATATATATATAGTTCATTTGTTGGCCGTGTCTGAACCAGGCGCAATCGAATCAACAGGCCAAAGTACTCTTGTATGCAAGTTACGGTTGTGGTGACGAAGCTTAAGCAACTGCACTCGTTCAGCGTCATCTGAAGTGGCAGTGGAAGCAGGGCCGAGGTCTTGCTGCACGGGCAGCATCGGCCCCGGCAACTCGTCGTCGTCGTCAAAGGCTGCCGAAGGCTCTGGTAGGCCAGAGTCACGTACTCTGCCGCAAATGTCGCGGAACTCACCCAGCCACGTCGTCTTGACTGAGCGTGCCAAGCAACCAAAACATGCACCCATCTAAAACCAACCAAAAGGTAGACATTTTCAAAGAAAGAGTATGTTTTAAGTTTTGAGCTTGAGTCATTTGGTTGGATTTGAATTTGAAAGGAATCTGACTCGACAGGAAAACCGAAGCCATCATGTCGGGGGCGGGGTGCCAAATCAGAAGGACAAGGCGGGCTACAAAAAGACTGGAAGCGCCAACGTGAATATGTTATGGGCCTGGGAACACAAACTATGCCAAGCACAAGATAAGATTGCAGCCCAAAGAACTTCTGGCTGAGAGGTTCGACTTCGACTTGGTTGCGAGGTTCTGCCTTCTTTCGCGGCCCGACCACACGAGTTGCAGGCCTGCTTGTAGGCTTAGGGGGCAAGCTAGCAGCACCATTCACAACCGACTGGAGCTTCTGTAATGCCGAAAAGTCGCCTCACGCACGTGCTAAGCACCTGGACCCTGTGACCCTACACAAGCTGGGAAAAAATCTGTTGAAGTTGGGCGCCTGGCCGGGCCGGGCCAGTCGGTCTGCTTGACTTCTGGTACCACATGTTGCAACTAGATCATCTAATCTAATCTAAGTTGATGAAATGTGCAAATCCAGGCCAGGCCAGTGACAGCAACAGCGCTCGATCCCCCCAGCCTCCAAAGTACAACTGCAGCAACTTGTAAACGTCAAGTTTCTGCCCCGGCGGCACGTAATCGTACTCCAAAGTCAAAGCCATTTCCTGAAGGATTGGCACATACGAGGGTCTAACTGGAATCCCGAGCGAGCAGCCTACATTGGCCTACATAAGTGAAATGTAAAACAAAACAAAAGTTGCCTATGCTTTAGGGCAGCAAAGGGTCTGTGACGGCGGTATGCAAGGCACTGAGTGTTTCATAGTATCCCTTGGACTGGTTGTGCCTGAAAACATACTGTTCATCGTACTGAGCCAGGAATTCAGAGCAGTGCTTGAGAAGCCAAAAATACTCAAACGGCGCCGCAGGGTTAAATCTGGATTGTCTGAGGCTGGCTCCCCCAGCAGTGGCTGCAGCTATCCAACCCTCTTGCTGGAGATGCAATTTGATGGAGATGCGTGAGTCACACTCCCCACGCGGCACGGGCTGAGACAGCACGGTTCTCACACTCACAAGGGAATCCACCACGACTCCGTCCTCGATCATTCCAGCTTCCCTCATCCAACGCAAAGCTTCAATGTCTGCGCTATCAGAGTCTGAGATTGGGTTTCCCCCCCCATCAGCAGCCCCACCGCAAACAAGCTGGCCAGTTGCAATTGAATGCCGGGCCATCCGGCGGATAGAGTCCCTGACATCACTGCGGACTGCAGTCCGCTGCCAAGTTTAGTGGCGCAACTTAACTTCGGTGCTTCTTCTACAATCTCAGTCTCTCAGTCTCAGCCTACGACGCTACCCTACACACACAAAAAGCCTTCTGCAGAATTGAATACGGAAGCCAGCAAGCTTTGTCAACACCCACCAAATACCCCGTAATCTAATCTGTGACTGCGGACCAAATCCGAATGGACCCAGCAGGGGCCAAAACAAAGTGCTTCAAGTTAAGTGCGGAACTACAGTTACCCTGAAGCCGACAGCGATGTCAAAGACGGTTTTGAATGGACATGGGTGATGCACATGAAATATGGTCACAAAGGGCCTGTCACAGGCCACAGGGAAAAACACTTCGGAAGATTCTACTGGTTTGGTGCAAAGTCGCAGCACGTCCACACCCGGCTCGTTCTCAGCTTCCTGCAACATCTGGTTGAAGGAAGGCTCTGAAAGTATAGGGCTCGTCTGAACCACTGTGTACACATGCAGGCTGCGAAGGCTCCAGTCATCACTGAACAGCCTTTCCACTTTCAAGGGCGCAACTGTAAGACTTGTCGCCTCGCACTGAAGCGGTGGACTGCTGGCAAGCCGCAAGTCTGTTGGGACATCCATCAGTTCGACTGCAACGCAGTCCCGCCAGTCCTTCGACACCGCGGCAGCAACAACGCAACAGATGTTGCCGTGCCATCCGGAACAAACGCAAATTAGAAAAGTGGTAGTGTTGAATCTTGAACACACACTCTTGAAACTCAAACCTTCCCTGCCAATTGCAGCAGCTGCACGTCTGAAGACAAATGACAAGCTTTCTGCAAGTACATATTGTTCCCTGGCGACAAGTGCACCAGGCGGAAAACAGACCAAGCGTCCTTGATGACACAGCCTCGTAAAGCATAACAAGACCCCTTCTCAAAGGCTGCTTTGATATGCTCACGCATCAACGGCATGTCAGCACTTGGTTCTGGAAGGTTGGTTGATGCAACCTTGGCAAGATAGCCAGTAAACTCGTCCTTCTTTGCACGGAGATCAGTGAGAGGGTCATGGATTGCTTTGCGGCTAGCTCGAGTAAACTCTTCCATCAGCTGAGTCTTGCAAGACCAAGAACCTGTTGGTTGCAACTGGCCAAGGTTGCAGAGCAAATCAGGCAACTCCTGCTGGAACAAAGGCTTTTCCAAGTCCTGATTCTGACGCCGTCTCATTGCTGCTGACAGCGTCGATGGGTTCTGAAAATGTTTGAACGACAGGAAACGCTTCAGAATTGCGTGCCGGCCTTCCAGTCTCTGCATGCACACAAGACACGTGCTGTACGACATAAGCTCGTCAAAAAGCGTAGGGTGCATGTGCTGATGCCGACCATGAGCCCAATCAAGAAGGTGTTGGAGAAAGGGGCCCTCCGCATTCAACAGCCTGTAACTCACAACTCCCAAGGCAGCTTTGTTGGAGCACTCATCATATTTTTTGATGAGCAAAATCGCAGCCGACCGAGACAGCTGAAGGCACTCGCTCGCCTGTGAGTCATCGTCAAACCTGTCCAGGAATGGTCTCATAAGCATAATGAGGGCCCACGGAAGTTCTTGCCAATACGAAAAAATTTGCAGTGTCCGAAACCGGAGTCTGGCAACAGCAGTGTGGAAGTCTCGCACCAGCTTGTCTGCCGCATCTCTGTCAATGGCCTCAAGCGCTGCCAAAGGTTGGCGCACCGCTGCAGGCATGCGCTGCCGCAAGTGCTCCAGCTGCTGAATCGCAAGCTGAGGCAAGCCTGAGGCAAGAAGCACTGCTGTTCTGCCTGTCATTGGGCAAGTCTTGTTGTGCTTGGATAGCTCCTTCCATTCTGAAGCATTGTGGCACGGGCAACCATGCAACGTGCCTGTGAACCAATGACCCCACTTGGCAAGTGCATCTGCCAAGGCTGCTGTTGCCCAAAATTGCGCTGACCGCTTCTTGGTTGTCTGAGAAAGCTCTGCCAACAACTCAAGCTGGTATGCCGAAAGGGCTTCACCATCCTGCTCTGCACTGCTGCTCGGAGAAAGCAAGTCGTCAATCTTAAGCAGTTGAAATGCCTCTTTTCTCGGGATCACCCATGCCAAGGTCTCAAATAAGTGCTCCCAACGATGTTCTGCGAACGAAGGACAAATATGGCGAAACATGTCCCGAAAGACACGCTTCTGTTCTGGGCGGATGGTGGGGTTGGCATCGATGCAGATGTCGCGAAAACGGTCCAAGCGGTAAAAGCGCCCAAACGCTTTGGAAAACGCAGACAGCAGCTCCTTGAAGTCACCCCAGTCGGTGAATGACACTGGTAGCTCCTGCATCACGTGGTGAATGGAGTGGTCTATGTCGGCCACAGGCAATGCCAAGGGAAACAATCTGTTCAGACTGCCACCAGTGGCTTGCAAAGACCAGATTCCACTTTCTGCCCCAAAATCACATAGAAGTGTACGGGTGCGATTCAGGGCCAATGGCAAGTCGTCAGCTTCCAAGCCCAAAGAACGCAATAGTTGCTCACCCTTGTGCACAGCTGACCCTGCCCTGCTTCCAATGATGGCTAGAGGGAGCAGCCTCGAAGCAATTCCAAAGCGCCCTTCCGCGAGCAACTGCTGCACATGCATGTTTGCCACATACGGGGCTGACACACCAAGCTTGCACCAGTCATACTCTGAAACCAAATAATCTCGCCCACCTTGCGGCGACGAATCAGTTCTCAGGTGGATATACCATTTTGACGAGCTGTCCAGAACATGCCTTCGAGCAAACAGGCAGGCCGCCATATCCAGTATCACCCGGTTTCTTGTCAGTGCTGCAGTTGAAGGCACAGCAAGCTCCTCCATCAGTCAACAAGCTCCAGTGGGGCACTGGTGAGACATTTAAAGCTTTAACACAAATCAGGCCACTCTGCAACATGACTGAACTCCATTCTCCACTATCCATTGGGGCCCTTCACATTCGTAATTTATTCCTTTGGTTACTTGGTTTGGTCTGAGTCTGAAAGTATCCGCGTTGCAGTGGTAGTGCAGCCGTGCAGCTCGCACGCTCAACCTTCCATGTTCACCAATCTGGGAAAGAAAGAAAGGGTAACCCTTGAACCAACCACACTCAAACAGTCTCACAGATCTCACATGCCACTCGGATATATGACAGTCTGACAGTCTGACAACAGAGACAGAGATTGCCAAATGTGAAAACCTACAGCCTACAACCCATAGTATAGCCCCAATTCAATCATCTAGTCCAGTTTGTCAATCTGCTAATACTAATATATAGTTAGTTGGGGGAAAAGGCTTTGGGCAAGCTGGCTTCGATTCGGTTCGGGCCGGTCCAGTCCTGCTCAGCGAGATGAGCGGCAAGGTCCGCGTGCAAACACAGTCTCAGCGACCTGAGCGTCGTGTGCGCTGCGCCGGGCAGCGCAGCGCAACTCTCCAAATGTCCCCAACGGCTAAAGTGAAAGGTTGCCGGTTTGCTTGTGAATAGTGAATATAGTCAACACAGTGACAATTTCAGATAAAGGATGGAACGCCTCCAAATCCAAACTCAAACTCAAACGAGCCATGTTTTGGCATGAATGGAATCATCATCATGAATCCTTTGTGGAGTTGCGGCATTGCGTCAATGGTTAATGGGGAAGGGTCACGAGTCACGGTCAAAAACTGTCAAATGATAATGGAATCAAGTTGGGTTTGGATGGCCACGAAATCAAGAGCCCCAAAAGGTATTGCCAAAGGTTGTCCTCAACAGAACTGAGCCTCAACTAAACTAAGTCTGAAACACTTCAAGAACCTTCCTTTGCCTGCCCTGGCCCTGGTTTCCCAGTCAGTCAGCACCTCACCCGTTGGCCCGTTTCCCCAACAAAAACCATCAGCCCAAGTCTCAAGTAACCAAGAGCGGCCCAAAACCAAAATCCCTTGAAAGGCCAGGGGTCCCGTTTTCTTCACTCGCCAAGGCAAGACACGGTACGGCAAGACCCCAAAGTGTCAGTCAGCGCCATCTCATCCCAAAAAAAAGTGGGGTCCAGTCCGGAGTCTGGGGTTGGGTCGGGTCCCTCAATCTGTCAATCTGCACCAAGGCCCCCAGAGTCAAATTGAATCGTAATCGAAAAGGATTGGTGTCCAGTGCCCAGTGCCCAGTGTCAAGTTCCAAGCTCAACAGCAACGCAAAGAATGAATTTGAACTTTGAACTTTGAACTGAATTTTTTTCTGATGGAAACTAAACAGGATATTGGAAACTGGTTTTCAGCCATCTAACAAATCATTTTGTTTGGGGGGGGTCTTATCTTATCTTTGGGGAGCGCAAGAAGATGAAGCCAGCAGCTGCTACGTCGCGTCATCATCCATCACTGTCATCGGGAATCATGTGCCCATCTCCCTCTTTGAGCTTCTCGTGGTGCAGCTGGTTGTTGCAATTCACGTGCAAAGGCCTCCACGACCCCACAATTTGGAGCGTGAGAATGTCCGGCTCCGGCATGGTGGTGGCCGCCCAGGGCTGACTAGCCGACATCAGGGGCTTCAGCTTTGGCTGACTAGCCACGGCTTCCCATTCTCATTCCACAGAGTTGCTCAGACGCTTCAATCGTCAAAACCCTTTTAAGGGATATCCGCGGCGGAGCGTTTTGGTGGCTGGATGGTTGGTTTGGGGCATTCACATTCCCATTCAAATTCAGGGCCTATGATTCTGTGTTGGGACCGGACGGTGACGCAGGCAGGTGCGGTCACCCATCATCTATCAATCGAATCCATTTCGGGGGGGGCCAACCTTCAAACTCAGACTTGCCAACTGAACAGGAAAATTGGCAAGGAAGGACCGGGCCGGACCTGCGCAGGTCCGTTAAAAAGGAACATGGTAATGGTCTGTAGACGTCAATGAAGATTCAAGTAAGAAAAGTTAAGCAAAGACTCAGACCCTGTAGTTGGAGGGAAACTGGGCATGATACTGACACTGATGGGATTGGGACGATGTACTGATCTGCCCAAAAGACCTTTCCAGCATCGATCTCAATCCCTGTCTCTGTCGCCCAACGCCAACACTCACTCAGCTGAGGCGCCCGGCATCCTGAGTGCTGCTGCCATATCTTCGGTTGATTTCCTGAGATCGGCCCGAGTGTGGAGTGGTGGCATGCGGATTGTTTGACGGACTCAAAATGTAGGCGGATTGTTTGTTTGTTTGACGGGTTGTTTGTTTGATCATCACCACCTCACCATCATCATGATCATCACCATCCATCACATCGTCATCTCAATTCTCAACCGTATCATTCCATCAACACTTATCTCCTCTCATCATTCAAACTAAACTCTTGCCAACTCATCTTCAGCAAAGCATCATGAGATCCGCAAGAAGAACCGAGTGAAGCATGAAGTCTGGACGGTAACCCCATCCGCCTGGCGCCCTCAGGCTTGAAAGCCGTGACGACCGAGTCTCCTTCGGGCTGGAGATTGCGCAAATCTGATTGAGTCTCCTGCACCTGTCGCGCACACAAGCTAAGTTGCCCTGCTCCGCAGCGTTGCAAATTTGCTGCAACAGCTGGGTCACTGGTGTTGACACTGTCGAAACATCTGAAGTTTGCGCACGCTGGGCGACCGCGGTGCCGGGCACTGTCTCAATCATTGATTTCATCGGTGGCACATACCTTGCAACCAAAAAGATCTGATCTGAGACATCTGATAATCTGATCATCTGATATAAGAATCGAACTGAACTTCATGAACACGTAAACTAGTAACCAGTAAACCTTGGCCTTGGGCCATGGGACAAAAAAAGGCCAATGCAAATCAATCAATGCAAATGCAAAGGCAAGGATCCTGAAATGTTGCAACGACAATGGAAGACGCAGTGGAATGCGGAACCTCTCCGACAATTGCCCAAAGCTGAGAATCTGTCCAACATCTTGCTGGTTGAGGGATTCCTGCACTTCAAACTGCACCTCCGGAAGCAAGTCTGAAACTAGCCGGTAATCGCATTCATGAAAAGCAGCTAAGTAGCGCTGAGTTTGACCTTGTTTGGAGACCGCAACACAAGGTCGCAGTGTAGCTCGCATCTTGAAACCATCTGTATCCACTGTCGAATCATATACGTGCAGCGTGTCCTTGCCACTTCATGAAGCACAGCGCGGCACAACGTGTGAATTAGTGAAATGTGGAACTATTACTATGAGTTGTGAATCAAATCCAATCAATGCTTCCTGAACTGGACCGGAACCTGGGCAAAAAGTGTTAAATTCGTGCCTCGGCCTCGAAACTCGAAACTCGCAATCGGAACAAACTCAAATCAAAGCCCAGGCTCCAGAAGGTCAAAGTCTGACGTGCTTCGTTGGAAGCACCACAGGTAACCTTCAGGTAGCTGAAATGGCCGTCTCGGCGCCCACGACTTCAAGCGCGCCCGAGCAGGGTCAGCCATTGCCGGTTGCCGGTTGCCGGAGGGCTACCTCTTTTACTGTCAGTGTCACTGTCATTGAGTCATAGTCTGATAGCAAAAGCTCGGCCGCGGGCCGCATCTATGGCTAAGTCTGATTAACCTTGATCATTCACATTCCAGCAGTGCTGCCAGGGTTTCTGATGGTGGCTGCCTGCATCCTCCCTACCAACTTCTACCTTGCACCGTGAACTCAGCCGCTCAGGCTGACTTAGGCTCAGCCAAATGCGGGACACAGTCCAAAGACCAACGAATCCGAAACTCGCATCTCACATCTTGCTTCAGGCACCCAAAGAGGGTCGCCAACCCAAACGTATGCGGCCAAACTGAAGATCTGAAACCTGAGAAAGGAACCAACAGTTTAACCGAACCATACATGTTACATGTGCCGTTGATTGATTGCTGGGATGTATTAATTGCTGGCTTGGCAAGGATTGAGCGATAGATCGATCGATCGATCGATTGATTGATTGATTGATTGATTGATTGATTGATTGATTGATTGATTGGTTGATTGGTTGATTGGTTGATTGGTTGATTGGTTGATTGGTTGATTGGTTGATTGGTTGATTGGTTGATTGGTTGAGTTGAAGCAAACTGAACTGATTGGTTGACCCCACCCCCTGGGGTCTCTCTCTCGAGGCTTGCATGCCCAAAACCACTGGTGTGTTTTTTAGCGCCTTCCAAACTCACCCGCAACACCCAGCCCAACATCCACATTATTTAACATGGCTCGTGCAAAAGCATAGCCGATCCCACCAAACACAAACCCATCCGTAAAGCTCCTGCGCCAGCGCGGCTCCCAAAGTTGCTTTGGACACATCAGCATCTCTTTCCTGACCTCGAAGCGTCAATCCTCGGGCCCTGTTGGGTATTGATGGGGCGGCAGCATGGTATTAAAAAACAAAACCTGCAAAACAAACAATACTCCTTACAAGCTGAGGGACCCTTTCAAGGATGCTTGGCGCCGAGCACAAAACCCCAAAGGAGGACGCGCAGGGTAGCCTTCCACAAACCGGTCGAGCCTTTAAAATCCTGACCACGTGTCACAAAAAGCACATCTCTCCATCCGAAAGAGGGCTGCTCGCCCAAAAGTATCTCATGGAGCGCGCCGCGACATTTCAGTCTCGACACGGTCCCCGAAAAGGCCCTCGCAGGCCAAACTTCGGATAGGGGGCGCTCACCATCCATGGTCCTGCTTCCAAGAAAAAACTGCTCCAAACACGCCGCAAATCATGCTCTGGACCCATCTGCCACCTGCGCAAAGGGCTTGCCAGGAAGCCCTCTGGCCGTTGTCTAGCTCTCCAGTACTGCAAACGTCGCAGGTAAAGGAAACTGCCAGCCCACTCTGCAGGCCAAGTGCGCGACGGTGCCGTGTGCCACTTCAGCGTCGCAGCCTCATCGCACGGGGCAGTCAGGGCCCACGCAAAAACAAAGCAAAGCAAAGCGCAGCAAAGCGCCACAAGGTGAGAAAAGCAAACTCACGCCTCTCTTTTTTACCGGGTCTAGCGCTCCAGCTCAAGAACGGTCTTACGCACGGCGCTAGGCATGTCCCCAGCCCCATAACGAGAGCTCCACTGCCACATTTGGCGAATAGCTGCGGCCGCCGCTGGGTTTGCCAGCGGCCGTTGGCATCATCTGCCGCCAGAGGGAAGCGAATTCTGAACGGCAGCGTCTGCGTTCGAGCTGCGGCGATCATACGCTCGGAGCTGCTGCTTCGCGTGCTCCCTTTCCTCCTTTTTTTTCCCCAGATAGCTGAAAGGTATAGGGGTTCTAACTTCTAATACAGAAGGGAAAGTGATTTGCGAGATTGCCGGCTGGGTGCTAGGGGGCATGCAGTTTGGGGTGCTGGTGTAGGTGCTGTTTGTGCCGCTGGTGATGCCGCGAGCGCATTTTATTTGGATTGGGGGTGCTAGGGTATCCAGTTTGGGTGCTGGCGCAGGTGCTGCTTTGGGGTGTGCTGCTTTGGGGTGTGCAGGTGACAGTGCCGGCGCACTTTTGCAAGATTGGCGGTAGGGTGCTAGGCATGCAGTCTGGGGTGTTTGCGAAGGTGCTGCTTTGGGATGGTGTTTGGGTGCTCTTTGAGGTGCTGGTGATGGTGCGGGTGCATGTTTGCCAGATTGACGGCCGCGTGCTCTGGGAGCGCTGTTCGGGGTGATGGCGCGGATGGTTTTGGGGGGGGTGGTGACGGGCATGGCGTTTTTGCGAGATTGACGGCTGGTGCAGGTGCTGTTTTGGGGGGCCTGGTGACGGCCAGGTGTGTTTTTGCGAGATTGACGGCATGGTGCTGGGTGGCATGCAATTTGGGAATTCTTGTGAAGTGCCACAGTGCAATCGTTGGCACGTGTTTCGCTATCTGGGGTCTATGCTGGTGTAACTTATTGGTTTCTGCGCTTTTCAGCGTCGCGATTTGGTGGCAAAGCTTGCATCACGCTACCGTAGCTCTCCTCGGCGAGCTTCTGCGCATGCGTAGCTGACCGGCGCTGCTTGGCTTTTGAGGACACGGCGTCCAACGCCTGCCAGAGTTTTGATAAGGTTTTCCACCTGCTAAATCCTTCTATAATATACACCCGCGTTCCCCGAGCTATGACACTGAAAAGAGCTGCTTCCCTTTGGTTTTCCCATGCTGCTCTGACGGGAGCAGGTGTCTCGCACAGCCTCGCAGACCTCATCCTCGGTCGCCTCCATGGGATCGATCTGCAGCTCATTGCGCTGCAGCACACGCTCTGTCACCTCAGTCCGTGTCAGGCTGGGGTCCAAGTTGAGCATGCGCATCGCTGCCAGGTGCATCTCAGCATTCTCGCTTGGCGTTGTCATTGCGTAAAAGAAGCCGCGGCTGCCAGCTGCCGCTGCCAATGTCCCGTTGAAATGATTGTGTCATGTGGGCCGCTGACCAGACCAGCGCAGCGTGCCGATAGGCCGGCCTCGCAGTGTGACAACCCGCCCAGTGGCGCAAGACCGGCGTGCCAAGGCCTTTTGCACCTGCTGGGCCAGAATATGTCCTGAGTGATGCTGGCCAGGAACTGTCTTTCTCAGCATCACTCATCTGCCGTGGTCTCGTGGCCGGGAACAGGCCCTCAAAAAATTGGCAGGCGCACGTGCCTGCGCAGAGCCACTGATCTACTCCCGACCATACTTCTGCAAAAGCCGGTGCTGCGTTGGCGTCCTCCACCAACTTAGAATTGAGCAGAGAACTCCACCAATCCTCCAAGAAGGCGCGGTGGGAGGCTCAGCTCAGCTCAAAAACAACCGTGTGTGTGTGTGCGCCTGAAAGCAGGCACAGCAGCTGCCCAAATTTATGCTTGTCGCAAGCACAATGTCTCACGCCCCAGTGCTTTTCGAACCTATCACAATGCCGCTGTCCGAGGGCCCACGCCTCGCAAGGCAAATAGTGAGCTCAATTGCGCAATCAACACAATATGTTGGCTCTCTTTGAAACCTCCATCTCCACAAATCACAAATCGATGCGGACCTGGATCTGAGCTTTGAAAAATGCATTGCGAGCTTAGAATCGCTCGCTGAAAGCTGATCCGACAGCCTGCAACAAAAACAGATGCAAAGGACCGCCTTTGCCAGAAACACGGGCAAAAACCGTAGAGCCAGCCAAGCCCTACTTGTCGCCGGTTTTCATAAGATGACAAACATGGACCAGGAAATCCCTTTCATGAGGTTTTTTGACGGAGGTCAAAAAGCCACGGGACCCACCCCCATAGCCCCGCCCCAAGGTGTCTCTGCGGCGAGCAGACGGAAAACAAAGCTATCAGGAGTCATGGCCAAAAATGGAGGGAACCAGGGCTAAATGTGCACAGTCAGAACCGTGACAGTGGCCTCTGCCTATCTCGCACCGCTGCGCAGCAAACGAGAAGCACTGTCTGGTTTGTCTTCCTGGCCAGCACCCACATGGTCTCGCTGGCTTTCTATCCACGTAGCTCTGTCCTGCAAAGTGGCATACGGGGATGGGAGCTTCCATCGGTGCAATTGCATAAGCGCAGCCAATTAAACAGTGGGCCTGCTTTCTGTCAAACAAAGAGCCCATGGTCGGCCTTTTGACTTCTGCCCTGGTTGGCAAAACTGCAGGAGCATGGAAAGTAATCAAACCCAACGGCGCAGCAACGGCACCCCCGCACACACGCCCTGCACACACGTGGAGGCCCTAAGATGCAAGGCTGCGTAAGCCCAGTGCGAAAAGTTACGGCTCCAGCAACAAAAGCAAAACACCATGTGGCACCCTAATAACACAAAGTCTTGGTCGCCTAGAAAAGAGGCAAGTGGAAGCAGTGGAACAAAATCGGGCCAAATAAGCCTGAATGAGTTGGTCTGCGCACCCCTTCAAGAAGTCTGAAGGGTTTTCAAAAGCTATGAGCCCCCCCCGTCTTGCGGCGCTCGAAGTGCTGCGCAAAGTCAGTCCTTCTGCGACACTGTGAACAAGCATACACTTACAAAGACAGAATAAGTCCTACGCGCAACAGTTTGTCGATAACCTAGATGAGATCCGTGAGATCCCCCGACACCCAAGAGTGTCCCCAACAAATGGGAATTGCCAAGCTCGCCGGCATAACTCTACGTCGCAGATAAGAAGCCTGCCGGTTTCTGGTAATCAAACATTTGCCAGTGGTGGAAAGCAATCGTCGATGACCAGCCTTTGGAAGTCGCACGTCCCCAGCTCCAATCCCGGAACCGCATTATGAATTCCTTTTTCGAATCGCCATTGACAGAAGAAAGCAGCTCAACTACAACCGCTGCACCTCTACGCCTGTTTGTACTTTCAGTCCTGTCAATGACGATTCCGGTTGGAGATTGAAGCCGGCCCCGCATCCCCAAGCCACCCGAGCGCAGCATAATGCGCCAAACTGCGGCCTGCGCCAACAGCTCAGCTTGTGATTCTGCTCTGCGCTGGTTGCTGAGAGAGTACGCGGTTATATCTTCCAGAGGAACAACGACACAGTCTGGCCAGGCAGTTCTCCAAAACCCAGACACGCACACACACACACACACACACACTGCGCAGACAACAGGCGAGCATACCCGACGCATCACCCGAGGGTCTCAGAAACGCACATGCTTGTCAAATGGTTCCTCAAGAGTGACGTCGGTGTTCAAACTGGCTGCGATGACACTCGCGTTTTCTCTGGGGAACGCTTCTCTAAAACTTGGCATGCCCCAAATGTGCCATTTACGCCGCTGTCGATCAAAGTGCAAACGACACCCAGCAGCAGAACTGCTTCTCTTGACACGTTGCAAATATGAAGACTCCATGGGCAGGAGACTGCCTACTCCCATCCATATGGGCAGGTGTTGGTCCCTGTTTTCCCCAGTAAGTGCAAATGTGGCTGAGTAGCCACCACGCGCTTGGGGGGACCCTTTCAAACGTAAACTGGACAACGCAAAAACGACCGGGGCCCCCAGATCAAAAAAACTATAACACGGAGTCCAGAAAATGTCAACTCCCCCGGCTCCTCTCCACCTGCAAGCCAGAAACATGTAACGAAGCAAGTTTCTTTAGTCTGGCAGTGCTTGCTTAACACACCAGCACACACATAGCTGAAACCATTACGCGCACCGCACCAACATCAAAGGCCATCCGGCTCTCGCATTCCGGAGAAAGACCAACATGTAGAATGCCACCCGGTCCACATTTCAACGATATGCTCAAAGCTGGGAGCAAAAAGAATGCAGTCACAGCAAGCGCCAAGGCAAAGATAACGCACACAGTAACGCAAGTCAATGGTTCCAAGTGCAGTCAATGAGTCCACCATGAGACATGTCAAGTCAAAACAAGTTTGCAAGCAAATCAGCATGTCAAGGATGCATCACGCCCGAATGATACCATGCAAGTAAAGCAACAACTCAAGTCGTAGTAAGACACACGCAGCAATGCAAGTGAGGCAAAGTGCAGTGAATGGAGGGCTTTGTCGGTGAGCTTGGCGACGTAAGCCGGCCCAGGCCCGACATGGCTGCCATCGAGGCAAATGTGGCGCATCTCCGCTGGCAAGAAGATGACGCGCTTGCTGCAATTGAGAGGCAAGTGGATCAAGGTTCTTGTTCCCGTCGAGTCGTGCAGAGTGCTTGGCCCATTTGGCCAGGGACTGCGGTGCGGAGGGGCAGAAGAAACGGCTGAATCTCCCTCCGGCGTGCTGCGGGCTGTAATGTGGGCTGTAAGGGTCCCTGAAACAGGATGGCGATGATTGTGTGACGGAAGTCGGTACTTTGTTAGGCCGAGGTGACACGCCGTGGAGCGACTCAATGATGGGAGACTTCTTCGCTTTGACATCAAAGGAACAGCCATCCAGGGCTGCCACGCTGGAACTGCGAGTCCGAATGAGAAGTGGGCGGCGGAGCGAGGAGCACCGAGTCTGCCTTCTGCGTAGTCGATGTGGGTGGTGTAGAAGTCCGATTGGCAGCTGCGAGTTGCGCTTGTAGAAGCTCATGTTCACGTCAGCGCGTGTTCGGAATCCTTCCCACGTCACAAATCGTCCGTGGGCGAGCAGACGAAGTAGCCAGTTCGAGGTCCCGCCGTGAATGACCTGAATCAAACGCGCGTCGCGTACGTCCATGCCCGCAGTGTTCTGGTCACGGTGTCTGGCAGTGTGAAGGAAAAAACCAACACGCCATCAGATGGAGGTTGGAGCCCACGCTGGGCCTGCTGAACTGCTTGAGGAGGTTCAGGCGCTTGAGGATGAGATGACGTAGTGGAACACGGCTGCTGTGGACAAGGATCGTGCGCAACTGGCTCTGGAGGATGTGGCAGGCACGGGAAAGTGATGATAACCAGGAGTAGGACGGAGCGGTGGAGGTGGTGTGGACATGTAGTTCATTTGTGCTGATGGAACGAAGTTCTGAACAAATGGTGGATTGGCAGGGTTTTGCCACGCCGTCGAGCTGGACCAGTGCTGCGCGTCAGGCAATTTGTCTTCGCGTTCTGCGCGCCGCCGTACTTTGTGAGGTGGAGAGTAGCTCCTGTCTCTCCGACGCCGAGGTCTCGAGCGATCACGTTCTTCACGGCAAGGCGTGACACAACGCAACACAACACAACGCAACGCAACGCAACACAACACAACACAAAACACACATGCAACACGAACACACAACACAACTCGACGCCCACAGCACAAAACACACACACACACACACGCGCGCAACACGCACACGCAACACAACTCGACGCACCGCCACACAACACACACACACAACACGCACATGCAACACAACTCGACGCACCGCCACACAACACACACAGACACACACGCAACACGCAACACACACACACATGCACGCACGCACGCAACACAACACAACGCAACACACAACACCACACAACACACGCACACAACACACACAAAACACACACACACACAACACAACACACAACACACAGGCACACACCACACAAAACACACAGACAACAGGCACACACACAATGCAACAACACAGCGCAACACGGCGCAACGCAACGCAGCGCAACACAACACGCCACACCACACACCACACAACACACAACACACAACACACAACACACAACACACCCACACAACGCGCACAACACAACAGACACAGATCACAACACAACACCACAAAACACACACACACAACGCAACACAACACAACGCAACACAACACAACACACAACACAACACACCATAGGTCACCATACCACACCACAGCGCAACACAACACAACACAACGCAACGCAACGCAACACAACGCAACACAGCACAACACAACACAACACACACAACACACACACACAACACACACAGACAGACACAGACACAGGCACAGACACACAGACACACACACAGACACACACAGACACACACACACAGACACGCACACACACCGACACACACACAAACACACACACACACACGCACACACACACACACACACGCGCACATGCAACACAACTCGACGCACCACCACACAACACACACAGACACACACACACACACGCAACACACACACACATGCACGCACGCACGCAACACAACACAACGCAACACACAACACCACACAACACACGCACGCAACACACACAAAACACACACACACACAACACAACACACAACACACAGGCACACACCACACAACACACACAGACAACAGGCGCACACACAATGCAACAACGCAACGCACCACAGCGCAACGCAACGCAACGCAACACAACAAGCCACACCACACACCACGCAACACACAACACACAACACACACACAACGCGCGCAACACAACAGACACAGATCACAACACAACACCACAAAACACACACAACGCAACACAACACAACGCAACACAACACAACCAGAACACACAACACAACACACCATACCGCACCACAACACAACACAACGCAACGCAACACAACGCAACGCAACGCAACGCAACGCAACACAAAGCAACACAGCACAACACAACACAACACACACAACACACACACACAACACACACACAGACAGACACTGACACAGGCGCAGACACACAGACACACACAGACACACACAGACACACACAGACACACACAGACACACACACACAGACACACACACACAGACACACACAGACACACACACAGACACACACAGACACACACAGACACACACACACAAACACACACAAACACACACACACACACACACACACACACACACACACACACACACACACACACACACACACACACACACACACACACACACACACACACACACACACACACACACACACACACACACACACACACACACACACACACACACACACACACACACACACACACACACACACACACACACACACACACACACACACACACACACACACACACACACACACACACACACACTCAAAACACAACACGCGCACACAGACGCAACACACAACACGCAACACACACACATAACACAAGACAACACAGCGCCGCGCAACACACAACACACAATACAACACACACTACAACACACACTGCAACACACACACAACACACACACACACCACAACACACACACACACACACAACACACAGACACACACACACACCCACGCACCACACCCAACACGCAACGCACACACAGACAAACTCTGCAATAGACATTCTCCAGAGCCAGGGCTAAGCCCAGCCAGAGTGAAGCAAAAAGGCAGACGTCAAAGGACTTACGTTTGGCTGTGAGAGCTTCTTGGCACATACCTCATTCGCTGGGTCCACATCCAGAAAGCCACGCGTCTCACAGCGTCCAAAATTTGGGCAGTTTGACTGTGATTTGCCGCGGTACGAATTCAAGCCAGCTACAGAGGGAGAGTGGGACAAGGCAACATATCGGATACGAGCAGGATTGGCTCAAAGGATTTCCAGTGTTTAGACAATTGCACAGCGGTCACACTCAATGTTTACCTCCTTATTAAGGCTCGGAGAGTCCAGCTTTGCAGTTGCTGGCCGCCGGCAGGCAGCGCAGGTCTATGCCGCCATCAGCTGCTGTTGCAAGGCCTTCCATTGGCAGCAAGCGCTGATGCTGGCTGTCCTTCTGGAGATGCTGCGCGACTGGGACAGCCGCTTTTTTGTCGCCCTTTTTGGTGTTTGGACAATCCTGCTGACTGTCAACACGTCCTTTGCATGCCGGGACAAGATTGCTCATACGTGCAGGGTTTGGTGGAGGGCGGACTGGTAGCACTAGGTGGAAGCGTCGCCAGGCACAAAGGCCTGAAAACAGGAAGCATGAGGCACATCTACTGCTCCATGTTTGCAATTTGGTTGCCACAAGGCTTGGGCCACAGTTTCCGGAGTCTGCACCACAGCCGAGGTACTGCAGCAGATGTGGTCGTGTACAATTCCGTCATCAGTGCCTGTGGCAAAAGCACCGAGTGGCAACGGAGTCTGCAGTACTTGGCGGAGCTTGCGCAGCTCTCTTTGCAGGTGGGACATCAGTGGAAAGAGGTTCCAAGTGGCGCTTTGAAATATTTGCAGCTACCAGAATGGATTGAGGCACTGTCAAGCGGAAGCTTGATGGGACAGATATGTCAGACATTTTTTGTGATATCTGAAACACGAAGCTTGAGCTGATGCTTCAGGGATCTACTGAGGCGTGCCGAGGCCTGTCCAGTCTGCGCTTGCACGCATGTTCTCGCCCGTGGCTTCGGTCTTGAGCTCTTCGCTTGAGACTTTGTTCCTGCCGCCCCCCCTTCCCCCCCCCCTCGGCCCCCGTGCGTTAGTGGCAATTCTCTGCTTCGCTGGGGCAAGCTCCTTCTGTTTCCTTTTGGTGGCGTTTCCAGGCCCTGAACAGTTGTCTCCCAGCCATGTAGATTGGGGTTGAATCGCCTGAGGCAAAGAGGATGTTACAGAAGAGTCATTTGATTTCCAAGCTCATTGAGCGCCCGCCAGGGCACCCTCCAAAATCCGCTTGTCCAAGACCTTGACCTTGGGGGGATGGTTACTGTACGGTTTCAAGGGGGTATTCCGGTATTCCTCACGGTCAACAAGCTGTCTCCCTCAGCTTGGGCCAGAGGCTCCAAACGCAAACAGGCCAACACAAGCTACTGTTGGTTTGGGGAGAACAGGTCGGTGCCAGTCGGTGCACCCAAGTTTCTCATGCCCTGCGGTTATAATTTCTGGGGTTCTCACGAGCCATGCAGTCAAGCAGCGAGAACGCAAGAATCATTGAACGGTGGTTGAACACAGGCTGAACAATGGGCAGAGGCCAATATCTGTTCAGCCTTGCAGTCATCATGTCCGTTTGCAAGGCCACAGTTGTGACCTACAGCTCAGCCATCAGCGCCTGCGAAAGAAGCCAGCGCTGGACGTTGTCTCTGTCCCTCTTGGCTGAACTGGAGGCCTGAGTTGAGGTACAGCAGTGCCAGGGCTGTTAGCTCATGTCTTTCGAGGACGCGTGCTTTGAAAGGATGGCAGCACGTATGCATGGCCTTGTTTCAGGAAGGTCACAATCTCATGCTGTGAGCGTCGCATCTCGAGTCGGTACACGGTTGTATATGTTGCATCTCCAGGCGAACGACATTGCAGGAAATGTCATTACCCACAACGCCGTCATCAACGCTTGCGGCAAGGGTCAGCAGTGGCAACAAGCACTACAATTGATGGCAACACTTCCGCAGAGAAAGCTCCAAGCCAACGTGGTGAGCTACAGCTCTGCAACTTGCCTGAAGTCCCCTGTTGCAATTGATTTTCGAGGGCATTGTGTGGCCTTGCATTCTTCCCACGCCGAAGTATTGTCAATCTGGAATTCAGCAGCAAGCACGTATACTGGTTCGTGCGAATCTGAAGTATCACCTTGCTTGGATTGAGGCCATCAACGCGTGCGAGCATGGGCAGAGTTGGGAGCAGGCGCTGAACCTACTTGCGGACTTTCGCCGGTGCCGTTTTCAAGGCAAGCACCACGTTCAGTGCAGAGGGTGTTTTCAGAAAACAGCATGCGTGATACAGATATAGCCCTTCAGTTCGATGAATTATTTGGTCGATGCAGAGTAAAAACTGCATGGAAGGTAACGCGTGTGATACATGCATGTTGTAATATTTGCTTGAATACACAGCACGTGGGACATATACAGAAAACATGCCGAAGGGTTTTACTTGTGCCCCCAATCGCTGGGTGACCCTCAGCCTGAGAATTATGCCCAAGAAGCAAGGAGTTCACACCGAGCTTGCCTCGGTGTTTGAGTCAGATTCAAGGCGAGAGGAAGTCGTCCAGAAGTGTTTGCCGCAAGGCAATGCGTTTGTGTGCAATGCTGCAATCAGCGCCTGCAAAGCTGGACAGTGGCAACGTGCAATTCAGCTCCTCCGAGAGATGCAGGCGGGCGTGAACTGGCCAAGGTCAATCTTTGGAGAGGCATGCGTGTTGGCCGAGTCAGCTCAGCAAGACGGCCCTCGCTTGAATCTGCACACTTGTTTCCGAATGCATCTGACATATGTTGATAGACCATCAATGTGTTGTGGCACCCACAAGCATGCAGCAGTGTTTCTGCGCGGAGTTGTGCATTGGCTGACGTGCTCTCACACTCCATATTTCTTTGTCAGAATGCCAGGCTGAAAGCTTGAGTGACGTCATCTCTTACAGCGCGGCCATCAGTGCCTGCAACCACTGGCAGGCAGCCCTGCAGCTGATCTCGGAACTCGAGGAGTGCTTTTCCCAACAGATCCCAAAAGCATCTCTGGCGCTTGGGTTTTTGTTTAGAATGCTAAGGGAAGTGGGGAGCGATATTTTTTCGGCTCGGAGCGGTGGTCGAAGATTTGGGGTGGAGCGATGCTGGCGAGATGCGGTGGATTGACGGATTTGGGTGGGAGCGACCCTGTGGGGATGCAGCAGGGTGCTGGGGAGACGCAGAGGGCGCACAGATCCGCGGAGAGGAGGGATGCTCGGCGGCGCTAACCACAAGCCGCAAAAGCAGCTTCAATAGGCGCGCGGGTGCGCGTGGCGCAGTGGCTGCATGGTCAGGGTAGTGCGCAGGCGGAGGGGAGGCGGAGCGCTGCTGTTTTGATCCAGAAACGGCTCTGACGCGGCGGGGGAAGCAGGAGGTGGACGATACTGGGCAGCTTTGCTCGCAAGACTCAGCGGGCGGACGGGATTGATGCTGGGGAGGCAGCGGGTTCGGGGCGGAGCGATGTTTGGGAGCCCACTAGGCGGGCGGATTGTCCCATCGGACATGGCGCGTACTTGGATGGGGTTGCCTTTGGGTTCCCGGGGTGAACTTGTTTCGCGGGAACACTTGAGGTGAGTTCACTATGGTGTTTCAACTGGCATGCAAGACATGGCTGTGCATCAAAGGTTGGCATTCAAGATCCACAGATTTGCCGTGCAGTGGCACTTGATGGTTGACTTTTCTTTCTCGGCCAGGAGCAACGCCTGCAGGGCAATGCCATCACCTACAGCGCTGTCATCAGTGCCTTGGGTCAGGGTCAGGAGTGGCTTCAGGCCCTAGAGGTGTTGGCCAGCTGTGGCCGACTGAAGGACCTCGTCACCTACAACGCAGCGATCAGCTCCTGCCGTGAGCGATGGTCGTGGGCGTTGCATTTGCTCGCTGAGTTGCACGCTAGAAGCTTGCGAGCCAATGCCATCACATACAACGCGGTTTTGAGTGCCTGTGAGAAGGGAGGTCGCTGGCAGCACGCGCTGTTGGTGTTGCAGCACATGGTTGAGAACGAAGCCCAAGAGGATCTGATCACGTACAACTCAGCCATCAGTGCGTGCGAGAAAGGCGAACATTGGCAGCAGGCCTTGTTCCTGCTAGACAGATTGCATCAGAGGCGATTCCAGGCGGATTTGATCACCTTCAACTCTGCAATTAGTGCTTGCGAGAAGGGCGGCCAGTGGCAGAGAGCGCTGCACTTGCTGCGCCATATTTGCAAGGACTTGCAAGGTGACGTCATCATGTACAGTTCGGCTATCAGTGCCTGCGAGAAAGGCGGGCGCTGGGAGCGGGCGCTCGGGCTTCTTCAGGAGCTGCAAAGCGATCATTTGGAAGGCAATGTGGTGGCCTACAGCTCTGCAATCAGCGCCTGTGACAAGGGCGCCCAGTGGCAGCATGCGCTAGCTTTGCTCACTGAAATTCAGGGTAAGCGCGTAGAAGAAGATGTAATTGCCTACAATGCTGCCATCAGCGCCTGCGACAAGGGGCAGAGGGCCCTCTTCCTGCTACAGGAGCTGGAACAGAAACAATTGCAAGGAAATCTGGTCACATACAATGCTGCCATCAGTGCATGCGAGGAGGAGCACTGGCAGGAGGCAATACAACTGCTAGTGGAGCTGCGGAGGAAGGACCTACAAGAAGATCTGATTAGTTATAACGCTGCGATCAGCGCGTGCGAAAAAGCCGCCCAGTGGCAGCAAGCTTTGAGGCTCATGGTGGAGCTAGAAGAGAGGCAGCTTCAAGGGGATGTGACTTGGCCCCATGTCACATTATTTACCTTGCATCATTCCTAGCCAGCGCATGTTTATATATATTTTGCCAAGGTCATTACTTACAATGGCGTCATCACTGCCTGTGTCAGGGAGAGGTTTAGCCAACTGGCTTTAGATTTGGTCTCCACGCTGCGAGCGCAGCAGCTGCAGCCAGACGTGATCACCGATGACCTGACAATTCGTGCATGCGTTTTTGACGGTCAGTGGCCACCGGCACTGCCCGTCTTTGCCCACATGGCAAACAGGTACTTGGTGTACCTCGAGCAGATCAAGAATGGGAAAAATGAGACCCGGACTTCTGTGACGATCTTGTTCTCTGTACCTGACATCTTTTCACTTGCCTCAAACTGTTTGCGGGCATAGTTCCCCGGTTGCAACTTGCGTGCCCATTTCCGACCTATCAGGCCGAACCTTTGCGGACACCTCAAGCATTCAAACAAATCTATATATCTAAACAAAAATCCACTCGAAGAAAAGACCAATCAACTCCTGCTTGACCGAGAACGGCCAATGACCAGTGCGACCCTGTGCATCCTGTGAGGATGTGGAAGCCTTGGCGGAGAAGGCTATCAAAGCATAGGCCGAATACGGGCTTGGAATGTGCTGAACGGTAGACATCGCGATGAGTCCTGTGGGTTTTGAGCAATACGAAACCGCCGTTTAGCAAACGGACATGATTGAATCCGCCAGATCAATGATAGCATTGCTGCTATTCGGATGTGTTGGCAGATATTATCGCAGAGCTCTCGTTGACTTATGCAGCACAATCGAGCCTTGACTTCTTTGTGTCGCACACACACTCAACACTTGATTCGCTTGACCAACTTATTTTGCAACACAAAGGAGTTCTTATCAGAAAGAGACAGCAGTCATGAACCACTTCGTACTTGCATGTTGCTAGCTATAGCAAGCATTGGCACGGGCTGTTCTCATTCCCCCATTGCGAGCCACACAACCTGTGATTTCAATGGCTCCATTACATGCAAGATGCCAGCGCCCTCTTCAGATTACTCCCAATGGATGTAACAGCGTCATTTCCTGCTGCCTGTTGTAGCATATCATCTTGCAGCAGAAGCTGTTCTTAACTCAGAATGCCCACAATGAGCCGACTATTTCCAATCAGGACCGACCTTGAGCTATTATGGCACACCTCAGGTGGAGTGTCGGCAGACCGGTAATTAGTGGCTTGATCTTGACACGCGAGGCTCTGTCGTCTGAGCTGAGCTTTGCCCGGACAGCGGCGCTTCTTGTCGTGCGCAAACCCTGAGTGGTGCGATGGATAGTTTGCTAGGGCAAGGTGGGCATGCAATCAACACACGACTGCGGAGTGAAGATGTGTAGGCACCCGGCGATGAGGAAAGTTTCTTTCTCACGGAAGACTTCTCCGCTTGATTGGATGTCCACCAATGCGCCCGTGTTCGTGGCGCAAAGCGCCGCGAAGCGGCTCCTGGACTCGATTGCTTCAGGTCATCGATTGGAATGGACAAAACACTGGCAATGGCGGGATTGAGTCCATGTCATGCCAGTAACGCCATCCAACTCAAAGAGCATGGCTTGCCGAGATGCTGTCATTGCCTGAGGCCCACGCCTGGGTTCGTGGCTTGGTTTATCCGCAGGCACGGCAACACGCAGAGGGGTGGAGTTGGTCAGGGGCGCACCCCTTGCAGATTCTGAGGCTGCATCGTGTGTTCATGTCAATGTGTTGTTGATTTGCCTGTGTTTGCACTTGTGAACCATTTTCGTGGTTCGCCTGCTGCGGATCCCTCTCTTTCGGGCTGGACAGTAAAATAAGCTGAGCCTGTCGTCAGATGCTATTCCCTACACGCCACACGCCATGTCGCCGTTCAAGCCTTTTTCCACATGATTTAGTTAACGGGGAAGTTTGTGCACCAAAAGCTCAGGGACAAGCTTGCAGGCTTGCCAACTACCCACAGAGGAAACTTGGAATTAGCGTGTTTTTTTCTGCAACACATTGGCGAGGCCAGGTTGGTGCCTAGCCTTGGCACTTGCCACGAATCCAGTTTTTCCACCCCACAAGCTAGAAGAAAACGTATGCCTTGCCCTTGTATCGCTTGCCGCTTGCGCCAGGCTCTGGCAGCAGTGCCGCAGGAGGGGCGGGTTGTGGATACGCGGTTGCCAACGACTTATCAAGATTCCTTTGTACAATTTGCTCATTCATTCTGTCAGACAGGTTGCTTCGTCCAGGCTGTCAATGCCAATTGTCGTGCTGTCAACCTGCCTGCACTCGCTAGTGTGCGAATGGAACACGTATTTGAAAGTTGTGCCTTTCAAATTCGAACTGCATAGATGAACAAGTGCCCTGACCGATTTTAGTTGGATCATTTTTGCGGAGCAAACACGATTTTCATAGTTTTCGGTGCCCGGCGAGAGAAAGATCGACGTGGAAACCCTCGTCACCTCGTTGACATTCGGAGATGTTTCCCTCTGACAGGCCAAGCCATCCGAAGCCAAGGTGCTTGGGTGCCGTCTGCAAGCCGCATGCAGTCGCTTTCAAACGAAGTGGTCCGGTGTGAGCCCTGGCATTTCCCCATGAAGGATTGCTGTTGGATGCAACTGCAGGAAGTGCTTTCAACATATTGCACGCCATCAACCAGCAACTAGAACAAGCCATAAGCTGGCCAGCTGCATGCGACATGTTGAAGACAATTCACTGCTGGTGCCAAACAAAGACCGGGTTTCTGACCTGTTCTCTGGTTGCCTGAATGTGAAGCGGAGCACTTGCTCCAAGCGCAGGTGCCGACACCTCCACGGGCGTCCCCGCGGCCGCAGCGCGAGGCAAGGGCAGCCCGTGAGAGCAACAGATCAGCTTGCAAGATGAAGTTACCGGCAGAATGCCAGGAAGTTCAGAATTTCGGACTGACTATTCTGAGCTCGAGCTAGTGCTTGAGACGGTTCAAGAACGAGAACGCATCATTGAGACGCAAGCCACCCTGATCAGAAGGCTCATGCCACTAGCCTGTGATCATGTTGCGGAAGGCGGCTCTTTAAATGTGTTGGAGTTGTGGTAACGAAGCTAGAGGGGTCGGGGTGCCCCAGCGCAAACACAAAGCGGCACCTCTTATTCAATCCTTTCGAAGTTTTTGACACCTTTTCGAGGCCAATGTCGGCCAGATGGAGGCAGGGGCTTCTTGACTTGAAGCATACGCTGTGTGCGTCAAAGGAGGTGTGTTGCATGGCTCTCGCAGAAGTTCCTAAAGTTGGCAGCCTCTGTCTGTGACTCTGTGAACGTGGGCGATTCCCTGTGGGATTCTTCAACTCAAAGACTTCCCGATTCCAGCTGCGCCGCAGGTAACACTTTCGGCACAGGTGGCTGAAGCAATTGCAGCCAGCCAGCGCCAACAGCCAAGGCCGGGATGTGTAGTATTGGTTGGCCCGACAACTCGCAATCCACAGAGGAAGCCAGCACAGGTGTGTATGTTGAAGCATAGGCATATTTTTTGGTTGCCAGTTTGTCCGCTTCTTGGGCTGTCTCGGACCTTGATTCGAACCTGTGATTAATTATTTAATGACAGTCTCATCCCTGCATGCTCTCATGTGGGCACAAGGCTGACAAGAGCATGCTGATGGCAGCTGGTTCACACCAATTTGAGGCTCTTCAGGTATTGAACAGGTTTGGTGCTGTTGTTTGATTGTTGTTGACAGAGAGGCTCAACCCTTTGAATTGATTTGAAGGTTGTGATAACCGGGGTGACAATTCTTGCACACAGCCAGCTGTCATTGCTGTGCATTTGACTCAAATTTCCCTCAGGGAACGCGAATTCATGCAGGTGCGCTCAGCGGCTGACGCCCAGAGGGACTTCGCCGCCACATGCGCAGGCGGGGCAAACGGCATACTGTGGCGCAAGTTTAATAATAGATCGGATAGGCGTATGTATTATGATGTACTTGTGCAATGTGTTGCATGGTAACAGGGCTGCAAGCTTAGGGAGACGGCTCGGAGCATCGCTTGCCAAGGTGGACAGAAACGTCGCGGTATTCCGCTCCAAGAGCGCAACAGTCGCGAGTGTGTCAGCCGCGGCCCCAGAGAATGGGCCGAAGGATTGGTGCTGGCCTTGTACGACATCCTTGCGCACGGGCCAGCCGTTGGCTTCAAGCTGAAGCAGGGTATTCCTGCTGGCTCCGTCACAGGCAACAAAGCCTCACGGTTTGATGTGCGTTTGTAGTTGCAAACGCTGCATGACGCTTTATTTATGCAATGCCACGCTCAGGAATGCCTTGAGAACAGCCCTCCTTGCCCATGTCTCACCTCAGAGATGTTGAAATTTGTAGCTGCGAACTCAAAATTATGAAGCAAAGCAGCTGCTGACAATACCCTTCCGCACGTCAAGTAACAAGATGTACAACCAATCTCAACTCTCAAAGGACTGAGGTGGGATGAGCAGCGCATGCAGACTCGGAACATGTGGTCAAGTGCCATGACTCAAGACCTGACACGGTGTTCATGAAACAAGTTTGATTCGTTCCGTGGCTGCCCAGGCGGTCAATTTCTAGTTCAAAAGTGGTTTCAACCGACAAAATCCAAGCAGTGTGGAGTAGTGATGGTTTTGCGATCCAGTGTATTCAATGAAAGAGCAGGACGCGTGCAACTTGCGGTAGAGACCTGCACGCCGCTTTGGCCAAGCGACCCGACTGGAAATATGTCCGCCTGTTGCCCATCGGGTCCATTGGCAGGCCGAGGATGCACCACAGGCCAAGGCCAGTCAGCGCGTGCCATCCATGCTATGTGGTCTGTCTTGTCTTTCACTGGCTAGCGGGGTGATTACTTGATCGTATGACCTATTCAACGCTCGAGAATTTGTACCTGTGATTTCCGTTGTTTGTAATTATTTCCATGAGGTGTGCGCCGTAGCAGCCAAGATGTCAACTCCAACCACGTCAAAGTGGCACTACCTTGACTTTAATGCGGGTCAGTGATTAATAAAGGACCCTCCAAACCGGTAAGACAATCTGGGGGTCAAATTGGCCTTTCCGAAGCTTGGTACTGGCTTAGTATGTATTGGTGTGTATTAGTTTGGTATTTGTTTAGTATCGGTTTTGTATTGGTTTGTGCCTTAGCACTAGCTTAGTATTGGTTTGTATTAGTTTTGTATTGGCATAGTGTTGCTTTGTGCTGCCTTTGCACTAGCTTACTAATTAGTCTAGTATTCGCTTAGTATTGCTTTGAGCTGCCTTAGCAGCTTAGGACTGGCTTAGTATTGGTTGGGACTCGTCTAGTATTGGCTTGGTATTGCTTTGTGCTGCCTTAGTACTGGCTTAGTGTTGGTTGTAGTAAGTATTAGCTTAGTATTTCTTGGTGTCGCCTTTCTTAGCGCTCAGAAGAAAGAATTGCTTGACAAGAGTTAAGACTGACGGGTCAGGTAACTCTTGAGCGCCCATCAAATAATTATTTTTGTAACGGATAGCATTTAGAATTGCATTCTCAAATTGCTTTTGTTGGGACAGGGCTTGCTGCTTTGCGTTTTGAAATGCACTTGTGTCTGTCAAACCTGCTGATAAGCATTTTCAAACTGCACGGTCGATCTTTTTGCTTAGCACCGGCGAGCGCGTTTGCTAATTGTTGCTAGTTGTTGCTACTTGTTTGCTATTTTTTGATAATTGTTACTATTGATTTTTGCTTATCTTGGCCAGCGCCTGGCGAGCACATTTGCAAAACATAGCAATATTTAGCAACCCGCTCGTGGTTTTGGCCGCCTGGAAGCTCATTTTGCGAGAGGGTTGCCTACGTGTTGCTAGTTTGTACTAATTGTTTACTAATTCTTACTAACTTTTGCTAATCTTGGCCAGCGCTTGGCAAACACATTTGCAAAATATATAGTTCCAGTGCAATTTCAAGTTGCTATTTTTGTTGCTATTTTTGTTGCTATTTTTGTTGCTATTTTTTGCTAAATAATTATTTGGTCAAGGGACACCTGCCAGCGTCAGTCTTAAGACAAGAGGAGAGAGATGGGAATTACCTTCTGGCAGGGCCGGGGGACGGTTGCATGATGGGCTACCCCTTTTCATTGTCTGTTGTTGAGTGTTTGGGGTGCCACGTGCCCACGATTGGACATTTGTTACCGGAGCGTTTTTTGAGTAAAATCGATGTAAGGAATCAGAGGTTTAGGGTGGTGGTGGTGGTGGTGGTGGTGGTGGCGGGCTGTCGAAGGGTTGCCCAGATTTGTTCTAAGCCGACAAGCATATTGTATTAGGTACCCCTGCTAATTTTTTGGGGGTTTTGATGAATCGGGATTGATATTGGCATCATTTCAAGGAATGTCCAGGAAGTCGAGTGGATCTTGATGCGAGGTGATCACGGAGGTGGACGAGAACCAGCTGAAGCAGTTGAGGGGTCCAGCGCTGCAGGCACCGCTGAGTTTGGCTTCAAATTGTGGGAGCTTTGGTTTCGGAGTTGTTTATAGTATGGGATCCTTGAGCTGAATTCTGAGTCTAAGACTAGAATCCATTGAATTGTGCTGAACAGGCAAGTCATCTTTGCCTTTGATTAGTAAGGGGCTCCCCCCCCCCCCCCGGGAATAAAATGCTGGGTTTGGAGGTTTGGAATGGTAGGTCTCTGGATGTCTGGCTTGGGGGTGGGTCTTCAGGATGGTGAGTTTCAAATTGTTTTAGTACCAGGGCCTCTGCTTTTTGAGTTTTCTGGGGCTGGGACCGACTTTCTTTAATTGTGGGGGGGTGTTTATTAGTGTAGGTGGAATGATTAAGCGCGGGCAGGTGAACAAGGGCACTCTGCAAGCTTACCTGGTGCATTTCAATTTGGTTTAGTTTAGTATTTCCTGTCTGTAGTTTAGTAAAGGGAACATGTTTGCTGTCAGAAATTTGTTTCTTTAATTGTGGGGGCGTTTTTTTTTTTTTTTTAATAATGTAGGTGGAATGGCTAAGCTGCAGGTGAACAAGGGCACTCTGCAAGCTTACCTGGTGAATTTCAATTTGGTTTAGTATTTCCTGTTTGTAGTTTAGTAAGTGGAACATGTTGGCATTAATTGTGGGGGCCTGGGGTGTTATTAATGTAGGTGGGGTGGTTGAGCTGCAGGCATGTCAGCAAGGGCACTTTGCAGGGTGACCTGGTGAGTTTCAAGTAGGCTTAGTATTGCCTGTCTGTAGTTTAGTAAGGCAAAGGTGTTGGAATATTTGTTGTTTTCTTTTATTGTGGAGGGTTTTGTGGTACTGGGGCAGGCATGGTTGAGACCCACATCTTATGGTAAGTATTGGCTGCTTGTATTTTAGTATTGGCAACGATTTGGGAAATCCGAAAAAATATTTGATTGTGGGAGGTTTTATCAATCAAAAGCAGAGATTACCAATAAAGCCCACTACCCAGAGCTGCATCGTTCGAAGTTTGTTGCTTTCAATTTGCTCCCAGCTGTGCTTGGGTTTTGTGGGTGAATACGGGAGCTGCAACGTCAGCCCCGTCAACAAGTGTCATCTCACGAACATTGCTGCCTGACAGGACTGGGTCCTGAAGATGACACGACTGCGGGCAACCGAGCTCTTGTTTGAACTGGATGGGGGGGGAATTGGTTTCCTTGGAGGCTTGAACCATACTGGCATTTCTAACAGTGCACAGGCTAGTAAATGAAGGCGGGTCACAAGTCACGAAAGCTAGCATCAGCGAGTTGGAGTTGCTTTTGCTTTAGCAAGTTTTGTAGGGGGGGTGCGGGTACTAAGAATTGATTTATCACAGCGAGGGGGGCCGGAGGTGGGCCCCCAGCATTTCAAAGTTCAATCTTCCCCCGCCCCCCCGGGCTCGACTCCTCCCTAGACTGCCTGCCGCACTCGCATGCAGTCTGCCCTTTGGAAGAGTGTCTTTTCGAATTTGTGTTCAGCACAGCTTTGCACGGCTGTCGGCTCTGTGTCAAAAGCATGTTCCCAAAGGGTTCGGTGCTGTTCATTTGCTGCTAGCAGACGTTCCTGCAGCCTGTTTTTTGATGCGCTCATATTGGTGCAGTCCGGGACGGTCTTGGATAACAATGAGGGCACACCGTTGAAGTTCCAGGAGAACATGATGGGAATGTGTACGTTTTGCGACTATTGTCGGTCTTATTCTTTATTCACGATTGGCGGAGCAGTTGTCTGCCCTGTTTGTGAGGGTTCTTGTATTACACCCTGGGATTGCACCCTTGGCAAATCACCCAGAATGGTTCAAAATAACACGGTTTTATCCGGAAATGTGTCATAAAGGGGTCAATACCCAGTGGGTGTATTCCCAGGGTGTGATACAAAAACCCTTAGATATTTGCATGTCCAGACAGACACATAGAGCATGTCGACGTTTCTTCGGCCCCATTCGGCGCCCTTGAAAGAGCGATTTTCTGCCATAGCTGCAGTTATATTAGCAGTTCCGGACAGACATGAGGGACATGCCGATTCTACGGCCATTGGTTTGCACCCTGGCATCGGTTTAGTCACGGCTCGTCAAAGCGGTTTTCTGCGAAATTTGATGTTCCAAAGAGACATCTGCAGTTCCAGCGACACGCGCTCACGCACTGACACGCCCCATGGGACAACAGCGATGTTACTTCGCCGTTGCGTTGAACAAAACGGAGCCTAGTCTTCGCCCAGCCTTCTTTGGCCTCAAGTTCATACGTTTGGTCATGCTGAATTGCTGACAGCTGACTTTGCCGTGTGTGTGTGTGTGCCGTATGGCCTGCAAGTGTGTGACCATGTTTGTTTGCGTGTATTGCATATGCACGTTATATTTGCATGCCTATTTTCGGCAAGACCGCCCGGCGCTCTCTTCCCACCGCTCTTATTGTTCGCAACATCTGTCTTCTGTGCACTGTACCCATCACATCGACTGCTTAACCCCGTACACCAGTTTGCCACTATCAAAGCTTTGTTGATCTTGGCCAACATTCTCAACCTCTATTATTGGCAATATTGACAGCTTCAAGCGGCTATGCAACTGAAACCATTTCCAACGTGCACACAAAGCCTTCGGCGCTCTGAGGCTTCGAGAGATCCAGGAGAAGGCCCGCGGCCTGCGCGAAGGCCGGGACCCTCCGTCCTGGTTGGACATTCGGCCTTTGTCAACATCGATTTGTCAAGCCGGTACCTCGATGCCGACTCATATTGGGGTGATATGGGTGATCTTCACGCGTGGAGGACGCCCGCTTCAAGAAATGATGATGATGATGATGATGATGATGATGATGATGATGATGATGATGATGATGATGCTGGTGGCCTTGACTGTTTTTGCCGCACGCTCTGGGTCCAGTTCCCCTTGCCACACACATTGACAGCCTCTTTGTTTGAGCCACGCCTCGCAAGGCTTCACGCAGCAAGAGCTGGGCAAGCAGAAGAGGCAGGGCCATGACGGCTCCGGTTGCACAGACGTGCTGAACCAGCCTCAACAGCGTCCCTCCCCACAAATCAAGACTTGGTTCTGCCTCATTCAGGGATCCTGCATGCGATTGCATGCCCATGGGGCAGATAGTGCGAAGGCTGGAGCTGCTCAGGTCAAACCGCCACACCATGGCGTGAGCGGGGCCTAACAAAATACGAAGGCTGGGAGTGCTTGGCGGGATTCAGTCAGGGATTCACCGTGGCTTTCAGTGATGGCAATTGAGCAATTGAGAAGACGTGCAGAGCGCTTGGGCCAAGTCCCACAGTCCTGCTAGGTCTTGCAGGAGGGTCCTGGCCGTCCTGGCCTTCAGATTCCTTCAGAGCTGCCGGTTTCGCTAATTATGCCCTTGTGGCTGCTTCAGAATGGCATCCGAACGGAGACCGCCATTTTTTCTACAGCTTGCGTTGCAGTTGTGAAGGGCACGTGTCAATCGGAAGTGCAAGCCCCCTGGCTGATGTTTCCAGAACTGCACTGCATCATGCCGCATTTGCAGGGCCGCGTCGAGTGTGGGCAAACTCACGGGCGTGGTCTGCAGGAATTCGTGCAGTTCTTCAGTCGGTCGTTTGAGAGCAATGAGGCTGAAGGTTTTTGCTGAGAACTGCCACACCAGCGAGTCATTTGAGGGGTGCAACAAGCACTTTGCTGCAGGTCGGGTGCCTAGCATGGTGAGGAAAACGCCAAGAGCGCCAGGGTTAGAGGGTTGGCTAGTTTAAAGATTATGAAGTTGGAGAATGGCAAGTATGCGATCTTGCACACCGGGCGCCCAAACTCTATCGCAGCTCCACACAATTGCCGCCAATGTAACCCTGCAAGCCTGGAAAGGCGCGGGGAGCGGCAATCGTCAGGATATGTCAGGACATGCTACGGCTGTGGCATGTCCCAAAGCCGGATGATGGGGGTGGGAGTTCAGCAACTCCAGCCTCCGGCCTTGTGGCTTTCAAGCGCTCCCGCGAGATGCGGCGAGAATGCAGCTGACTGTGCTATCATCCTGGCCCGAGACATGTATAGGACTGATGATCAGCACGCTTTGTTTTGTGTTTTGTTTGTTGAGTTGCTGTGTACTCGGATTGCTTTCTGGAACCCCATGAGAGTAAACCAATAACACACATACCATTTTGTTTTGTAGAGCCACGCCCCTCAAGTTTTAGAACTATGATGCGCAACAAGTGTAGACTGATAAGGAGGAAAACTACGCCGATAACAGGCAGGTTCACGTAAACCTTTGCCCTACAGCAAGACTCAGCAAGACTGAGAACCAACAGATAGCCGTGTGATGATAACAACCGTGCAAGCAACTTTGGCCGACTGACACGTACACATCAACACTACCAGAAGACTGCCAGACTGAGGGAAGTCTGTTGCAACACTACTGGAAAGTTAGGAAATTGCGCCAATTGCGACACTAGCCATTGCTTCCAAGCATGTCCAGCCATGTCTAGTGGGATTGTTGCTAGCATTGCGGCACAGCACGGATGTTTGCGAATCGACAGTAAAGTGCAAGTTCTGCCAAAGACAAAGAGTCGCTGTCTCCAGGAAACGCCGGTCCCACACTGAATCGGACCATGTCAGTCGAATAAGGGATTCCAGCATGAATGCTGTTCAGGGGATCACCTCAGAGACAGGAATAATCATTTACCCACATCTCACTCGCAAGTCAGCTACAGTACGGTCAATGCACGCAAGGAATGGCGATTGCACTTGGTCAATCGCCATGTCAACATGTAGGACATACACTGCTCGATTGCTTCAGTACAGCAAGGTGCGCCTTTTCATGGTGATCCGGAGGGTCGACGTGCGCGCCTGCTTTCCGGAGTCACTGGAGGTTACTCTGCTGCGTTCAGCAAGCACCAGCGGCAAAAGCATCGGCGAGAGAATGTGCTTAAGCACAGTGCACCATGTTGAGCTGGCCCCTGCAATTTATAATGTGAGTAGCTCATATTATCTCAACATTAATCATTAAGTATATATTTATATATAGATATATTACTACGCATCATACTTGGTGTAAACAAACACATGTATATATGTATATATATAATAATATTATATATATACATATTATACAGGAGAAACAGATTCAGCTTCAAAGGTTTTGTGCAAATGTGGTAGCTGCTGAGGTTGATGGCAAAACATTCGGCTCAGCCAGCTGTTGCCGCGTGCCGTTGCCAGTCTTAATTATCCCGGTCTCACCATGCTGTGACTTTGCAAGCTGGGAAGTGGGAAAGGTACCCCAAATTATTTCAACCCCACATACGCACACTCACACAATAATATGTATACATGTGTATATATATATATACAACACATGCACACGTATTTATTATATAGACACATGCACGTATGTCAACTTTAGGGCATATGTCAAGAAACAGGCGTGTTGCAAGGCTACGGCCAACAGCCTCTTTGGTCTTCGCTCCACACACGCTGAGTTTGCACTTCGTGTAGGTCAAATACACATGGAAACACAGTAGGGCTAGATCGCCCGCAGTATGTTCGTGTTTGGGGAAGGCTGAGAACGTTGCAAACGACTTTGCAACGGCTTAGCCTCAATGCGTTT
>CAUJNA010000835.1:232500-265000 GCA_963377175.1 Effrenium voratum
GAACGCGTCTCAAATGGCCAATGCAGATCCATCTGAACCGGGGCGCTTATTGGATGAGGCATGCTCCACCACTTAAGGTTGACGGGCACCTTGCTTTTGGTTGTTTCAGCCCAAAAGTGTTGATTGATTGTTTCCAAACCTTCAAGCTGATTAATCTACGTTAGGGCTCTCAGTTTGACCGCAGTTTTCTGACTGCAAGCAGTCCAGTCAGTGGGTGGTGAGAGACTTCCCGCAGAGTGGGTAAGCATCGCTAAGCACCATAAATGGCTTATGTCTCTACGATAAGTGGGTTTTGTTATTCGTTGTTTAAACTCAGACACGATCTGGGGTACGCTCAATCGCCACAGGAAAATGAGGCGAGGCATGTGCTGTGGTCTAGGGAGGATCGCAAGTTAGAGCCGCCAACACAGTCAAAAAACTGATATGCCAGAATCGAGGGCCTTGCTTCTTCCAATTCAGCTTCGGCTCAGTACAAAGTCATTTGCCTCTGTCCTTTAGTCCTTTAGTCCTTTAGCCTTTCCCGACCGAGGTAGATGTGCCTGACCGCATCAATGCGGACCCTTACGAGCTGGGCCTTTAGCCGATTTGGCGGTCTAGTGGACAACTCCCGACATGGTTGTTCAATCAACAAGGCAACACGGAGTCACCGAGTCACCCCATCAATATCAAGAGGGATACATCAGTCTACTGGGTGCTCATCAACTTGGTCGATGGTCCGCACACTGGGACTGAGTTAGTTCAAGTGGCAATTAACAGTAGCAAGAGGGAGTTCGGATCCTGTTCTGCGAGAGAGTAAGCACCAAGATTGTTTATCAGTCCTAAAGCTCGTTGCTGCCTATGCGAAGCGATGTGTGAGAGTTTGCCTCTCATGAAGCTAGTTGCGACTCGCTTGTGCCTAGGCTGATTGGCATGGAAAACGCGGAAGACAAAAAAGAGGACAGGCAGCTTCCGCTTCGGATCAGTAAGAGCAGCTTGCAACTGTGCTGTGAAATTGAGAGACGCGCAGTTGCACACCAAAGCCAGATCGGTGTGACTCGGGGAGAGCCTGTTGGGCATAGGAACTAGGTGATACACATGCACACATAACATGACCCGAGCGGTACGGTTGCAGTCTTGAACATCAGGCACGTGACGCTGAATGAAGCTATGCAGACGGCTGTGAGACAAGGTTGAGCCCAGTTTGAGCTCAGGACTACAGAACTTTCTACATGAAGCAGAAGTACCGACAGGACACATACCAGGCACACTGGGCTGGGATGGCAGGATGTCTTTTCAGGCCATGTCAAATGATGCCTCAATTGGGTCGTTTTGCCACCAGCGCTGTTCTTGCCAAAACCCCCGCTTCAGGCTGCAGTAGCCCTTTGACGGCTTGGTTCGATTAATCATAATCGCTGTAGGTTGGACAGGTCAGGATACCCGAAATGGTCGTGTTGTGATGACAGCTCGATGCCAGGGTCACGCTATCTACCACCACCGACTCCTCTGCCCTCCTTTGATGTACTAACTGACCTTCAGCTCCAGCATAATTTGCACATGCTCGCCTGAGTCATCACTGCCCAGGTGATGAAGCACATGAAGATCTCGGCTTCCTTGGACAAGGGAACTCCAAACATGGAGAAATGGCTGGAGACCTAGCGTCTTAGCAAGATCGCCGGCCTGTTGGCCCGCCATTTATTGCCCGCGATTGAGTGGTCAATGGTAGTACTGTCGAAGCTTGCATAGCTGGTGTTTGATCCGAAGCCCGGGTCATGCACAGGAACACACGAGTCAAGAAGGAGATGAACGACTGGCTGGCCATCTACCGACGGCAAAACCTGTCAGTGGGGAGGCAGTGGACATCTCACCTCTCGCCTTTTCGCAGCTCACAGATTTCCATGTTTAATCAGTGATAACATCGACAGTGGCTCAAAGCGTTGCCTGTAGAGACACCTGCGAACAATCATGGAGATCGAGCCTTGCTTTGCCAGAGGATGGTCCATGAAGCGCGGGCATCGCAAGCGCATCGAGGCATGCAGTTGGAAGGCGTTGCACTCCTGTTCCAGCGCGTGGGGCCGCTCAGTGGTGAAGCGAACAGTGAACACGGTGCACAAAGCCCACTTCTGGTTCTCGAACGAGCCTCGGGCTGTGCAGGCCAAGCAGAGATTGCTGGGGCACATGATTCTGGAAGGCCTAGCTGAGTTCTATGCCGAGGAAGAGGAGGTTGAAGATTTGCCGGAGCTGAGCGATCCACTGGAGACGGAAAATGCGGAGCACTTTTGTACGTCGCTCATCTTGCAGGCCAAGCCTGGTGACTTGGAGGTCCCATCGAGGGATTTGTTTTCTGAAACTGCCAGCGATTGTAAGGCAAACGAGATGTGCGAAGTGTCCTCAGTTTGCTCTACTACAGCTGGCACAGTCTCCTGTGACAGCCCATTTTCCTCTCGACGCACCCCATGGGAGACAGCATTGGTTCGTGCAGAGGTTTCTGCCAGGCAGTACTTTGCACTCCATGGTGAAAAGTCTAAGCCAAGAGTGAAGAAAGTGAGGCAGAGTCAGCGTCCATATTCAGTGCCAGAGAAGGTTGCGGAAGAGCTCAGGCAACTTGGTGCTAAGGTTACTTGCGACAGAAAGGCGTGTGCTTTTGAGCAGTTTCGCTGGGAATTCTTGCAAAACCACCTTTCTCAGGTTGGACCCTCGCTCCGGAGCTTGTATGGGAGCTGGCTGTTCCGGCCGACCCCTTTGTCAGCTGCGGTGCAGGATAGATTCTGGCAGGCCTACCAGACATGCAGTGACAAGCTGACAGTGGCATACCATGGCACGAACGAGGCTTTTCTGCCTTCCATTTACAGCCAGGGATTGCAGATTCCGGGCAAGGACACTGGGGTTCGCGTCGCCAATGGCTCTGTTCTGGGAGTGGGAATTTATACGGCGAAGGGGCACTCGGCATCCACATCGTTCCGCTACACTCGTGGGGCGAGCAAGCCCATGTTAGTTTGTGCTGCCCTGGATGACGACGAGCTTGTGAAGCACACCCCAAGCGTCATGGTCTTCTTTGATGACACGCGTGTGGTGCCTCTCTTTGAGGCTACCGCCACAGTTCGGGCGAAGCCTGTGGCTAGAGTAGCTCCGGCAGCTGTCCCAAGGGTTGGCCCCCGGACGCGCCTCCAACGACCGCAGGACCCCCTTGTGGCTTTCCTGTCTCGGCGGGCAGCATGCAAGAGGCGTGGGTAAGTAGAAGGAGAAGCTGCGTGGCTGCAGCAGCCAATGTACAGTGTACAGTCAGTCAGTCTTGCCCAATTTTGCCCCTGGTACATGGCGCATTCTGCCTTAAGGGCAGGAAGCGCCTGGTTCTGCGAGGAACGCCTCCGCAACCGGTTTGTCAATTGCTAGTCGCGAGGGCTTGTCGCGCTTTGGCTTTGGAAGAAGCAAAACTTGGTGGGGCAATCTAGAAATTGAAGAGACGGTACCACTGGAAATTTTGAGGCTTGCAGCCAGACATAAGAACACTGCACATGCGAATGGTTTTGCATCTCAACGCCGTAAATGTTTAGATAGTGCCCGCTTTATGCTCATTGTCCACACCCACAATAGCTCACTTGATTTCCTTGGTGGTCGTTCGAGCAGAGATTGACAGACTGTTACACAGACAATGGCTGTCTTTGACATTTGCCTTTCTGATTCCAGGGTCATGTTGCGGGCTACTGACATGTTGGTTCTGGGAAGGGTGCTTGCTCTTGTTGATACACTAGTTTGCCAGGATTCCAACCATGCGGCAGTGTTCACGACCACATGTCGCAAGTCTTGAGAGCTTCAGATGAGCTGTGCCGAGAGGCAGAGCTACTACTCCCTCTACTCGGCCATCAACACCTTAGTGTTGAGCTTGAAATGCCGTCCCGCAACTGCTGAGTGTTGATCACCTCCTGTAACTTGGTACTTCAATTTCAATTGGCTTTCGGGAAACCACGGGTTGCTGACAGTGCAAGACTCCTTGTACTTTTGCTGCTGGATGGCTCGCATAGGATCTTTTCGTGCAGCCATCCGACTAAGGCATCGCACTTCACCTCCTACGGCCCCAAGTTTCCGTGGCAGGCCTAGTGAAGACGATGGTGTGCAGTTTGTACACTGTAGCACTGAGAGACAGGCTACGCTTATCCATTCCATAAACACCTGCCAACATGAGTTTCTCCAGTTGCCCTGACCCCTTTGAGCATCTCTCAGAAACTCTGAAAAAGTCACGCTTTCTGAATCTGACCGGGCACACCATTACCTTTTGTTTTCCACTGCTCATTCCTAGCAGCAACAATGCGTGTAGCTTAACCAAACATGGCACCTCAGAGGTTTAACTGGCAGAGGCTACAAAGCAAGGCAAGCGAGGTAGGTAAATGCACACCAGGCTCACATTTGCCTTGTTGGACGGATTGCCAAGCAAGAGCGCACGTCGGCCCGAGGTTCCCGAACAAGCGCCGCCCCCGCTTCTTCGAGCTGTGTAATCAAGTTGAGAAGTGCGACCAGCAAGCACTTCTCACTCAGACCATCCAGTGTTGGCGAGACGCTTTTTCCTCAACTAGAGTGGTGTTGTTCATGCGGTCATATTTGGATGCACTAGTGCTAGAATGTATGCCTGCACTGTTTCAGCTCAAGAAGCGACAACCATCCGGTACCGAAATACGTACGCGACGAGCCTGAGCTGCATTGGTCCCCTTTCAGGTTTGAGGCAATGTCACGAGAAGTGGCCGCTTGAGTCATGTCATGATTCGCAGCGGAGATCAACCTAGTACCTCGGGTGCTTTACTCGGTCAAAGCAGCATTTTCACTGCCTTAACACAATTGCTGGATATTGCCGGGCACCGGGGAGCCGGGGACCCTTGTCAAAGTTCATGACACACACATTTGCCGAGGAACTACCCCGCTCGCAATGGCTATCCTCGCAACTGGAGCTTCGATGGATGGCTCTCAGGTTGGATCTTGAGACATGATCCATTGATCGTAGCCAACAGACGAAGGATATTTGGAAACGTCGAACTCGCCGTTCGTTGGAAGTGAATGTTGGTTTCCTTATGAGGTGACGGAAGCTTTGCCTTTTTGCTTGCTTCACTAGCATTGACTGGCAGTCAGATTTAGGATCGAAACTTGATCGCTTTGAAATACCAGACCGTTGAAGAGAAAACCTGATAACTCAGCTGGAAGGGGTAATTCGCTTGAGCTGCAGTGGCCTGCATTTCAGCCCTGTCCAGAGTCCAGCCATGCTCCCAGTTCTTAGCAGTTGTTGCAGATATACTTTGGACTTTGGGGTTATTGTATGCCATTGACCCCACGAGGTGAACAAAGGCACCACAGGCACCCGCAAATTACTTAGAGTCAGTTGGCGCCTGATTTTTCACTCCTTGTGGGGTCTTTGTCGTTGGGAGTGGCCAGGACTACATGGCCTTTGCTCTTTGCTTTGTGGCAGTGAGCATTTGGCTGCTGGAGCGCAAGGTGACAGGCGCGCCGGGCAAGTGGCACAGCTTGGGAAGCGTGTTGGTCCATGTTGGTTGTGTCCTAACTTGGCAAAGTTTACACTGCGACAAATCACATGCAGGAGACGCAGGCGCATCCCGGAAGGATCTTGAAGGTCGAACAGTGATTTCCACCTCGCACAAAGCGCGGAACACGCCACGCAGGTCGTATGAGATTTGCAAGCGTAGGACGGATGTTTAGGCTTTTCGCCCCTGTTTCTTGGAGTGGGCTCTCAGGGACTTGTTGCCTGCAGTTTGAGTCAGGCACTGCACATTTGGTTGCCTACTTCCGCAGCATGCAGCAGCTCTTACCCGAGCAACTCGTCATGCAACTGTCAGGATGGACGCCTGCACCAGGCGCTTGGTCACTTGCAATTACCTTCCAGGGCACGGTTTGCAAATGTACGGTGGCTTTGCGCGTGCAAAAATAAACAACTAAAGTTGCCTGCTCTTCTTCTTTCGCTGCTGAGGCTGCTTTCCCTCAGCCTTTGTCTCTCGCTTGCTTTGGCCCTGGTCTACTGTGGCCAGCACAACGGGGGAGCAGAGATTCCGAAGCAGGACAGAGCAAGTTCAGCTGCTGGGACCCACCCGCATGCTTTTCAGATTCAGGTTTGAACACTGCTTGGGCCAATATTGGTGCAGGTTTCCTCGGGGCCCATGCTGAGGAACAAGGCTCTCTGAAAAAGGGCCTCTTAAGAAACGGCCTCTTCGCGGGAGTCGTGTTCGTTTTCGCCAACCAGGCGACTTGAATGGGCCAAAGACTCTTGCTGACACGGCAGCAAATTTGCGGATTGTTCGCTAGGGGCCTGCTGCGACGGACCCGAGACACGAGCCATAGATTGTGTTGCCCACCTTTTGCTGCTTGTGCGGCTTTGGTTGTGCAGTGTCCAGTTTGCGTCATGTGCTGGATCCATTTGTCTGTGTGAACACGGGGAGTTGCAAGTTCCTGGCATGGAGATGGAAGAGGCAGAAGAAAGAAAGCAATTTGACTTGAGAGAACTGGATCCCACAGCTCGCAACGTGCTGGATGGAGGATGAAGCTTTGTGGAGTGGCATCAATGCTGAGAGTCTTGGCAGCACTTCAGAATATGTTGAGGATTTTGAGGCTTGCGATCAGCATGTGGCTGCACATCATATTGGCACCTTTTGATAGCGTGTCTTGGCATTGGTACTTGATTTGAATATGGGACACATGGTTTATTACGAGTTTAGAAACGCGGATCAGCTACCCAGCTGATCATCCTTTTGAGGTGGCCAATTTTGAAGACGGCCGACACTCTCCTTGGAATCCAGGACTGCCCTGGGTTTGCCATTCGCGAGGCCCTGAAAAGAAATCTCAGTCGGGACTCAGTCAAAGCAACACCCCATCTGCCTGTTGCTCTATTGGCACATCCTGATCGACTTCTTCTTTACTACAAAAAATATTGGCTGGTTCCAAACCTCTCGCTCTCTCTCTCTCTCTCTCTACGTCTCCTGCTGATTGACTGCAGTCAGTGTTGCCAAACACTGCATGCTACACAGAACTACAGCTTTCCTGACGCAGGTGCCCAGAGCTAGAAATGGTCTGGTGCTGGTGGGTGTTTTGAAGTTAATACATTGTTTGCTGGACTTGGACGAGATACTTCAGAGTGCCAATGGCTCACAAGTAGCCGCAGGCGATGATGCGCCTGGTGCTGCTCAGCTCTGCCCTGCTGCGCCAAGAGGAGGACCACTAGTGGAAGCACCCCCTGCACCCACCCAGGTGCTTCGGATTCTGCCAACCCTTAGGCTCATGGAGGGCTGTTCACAGCAAGCACTGATGAGACGTTTGCTACTGAGGAGACCTCTGCTTTTGCTATGGAACCAGCGGGCTTCCTTCTGGCAGCTTCCCTTACTCGCGGCTCACTTGCACTTCTTGACTTCAACTGTCGCTATCCGTCCATTCGCAGCCCTTCTTCGTTTACTCGCAAACCACGAGAAGGCTCGAAGAATCTTTTCTTCAAATTGCCGGACAAGTCATGCACGATCGCTCTAATGCAATTTGAGGTTCCTTGCTGCTGCTTTTGAGCCCCTGGGAAGTTTACCACCTGGACGGCCCGCTGGGCGGGAACCTGAATCTCGCCTGTGAGCTTTGTGCCGTGCCCATGGCCGCCTACCTTTGCAGGCACAGGGCTGACAGAGAACTGCGCTTCCCATCCAGCCAAGCTGGCCCCAAAAACCGTCGCTTTGCCGGATATTGAATGCACTAAAGACCGGGATGTTGAGGGATGTTCTGGACCTAGGAAGACACCTTATTGCTCAGGCATTGATCCTGAAAAGCCCAATGTCATGCCTTGTCCGAATTTGTTTGTGTCTCATTCTAATTACACCGCTAGCGTGGGGATGAAAGTTGATGGGCACCCCAGCGTTCTCCTTGAGCATGCAATGCCTTCAAAGCCGGAACCAGCGATGAAAGGAAGAGCGATAACGCTCATGTTGCGCGCTCAATGAGATTCGAAGTGGAGCTGCCGGGTGTACATCACTTGCCACACTTGTACTGACAAGTTGCGATTTTTGAGCCGGAGCTGCCAAAGCGCAATTTGTGTGCTACAACGTTTCAGTGCAAGAGGACTAGGTTGTGTTACACCCCCATTTGCAAAATCCAGCACCTTTTCTAGAGGCTTTTTTTCCGCCATATTTGGCCCTTGGGGTTTGCAAGGCCATGAGGACTGCTAGAGCCTTTTCTTAAGCCCTTGAGTTAGCCCATAGAACATCCGCTGTTGCAGTACGGCGTCTTCGGGGAGCACAATGTGAGCAGTGTGCTGATTACGGCACGGGGAAACCATGGCAGGTGCCTTTGATGTACGTGCATGCAAGCATATTATGAGAGTCCAATCTACTGGGTGTTTGAGAGTCTGTTTGGCACGGCTTGCCTCCTGGGCAACAACTATTCCCTTGGAGTGAACAAGACCCACTATGGGCAAGGTCGTACACTGTTTTCCATTTTTTAACTCCATGGCAACCATCCCATCTCTGTCAGACTGCGAGCTGTACGGTTTATTGTTGCTAGATATTGGTTTGGAGAACGATTCCAAAAACCACCACGACTCGGTATCGCGTCGAAACCTCCGGAGGTCTTTGGGCCGTCGCGGCTTCTTCTGCGCCGGCCTGGCGCTGCTTCTGGGCTGCGTGGCCTGCGCCCAGCGCCTGTCGCTGGCAGACCCGGGCCAAGAGCACCTGGACGTTTTGTTCTCCTGGAGTGTCTTGCCTGAGACTTTACACATTGCTCTTGCACTCGTTGAATATGTTTACGCTTTTGGGCTTTGCTTTGCTCTTTGTGCGCTGTTTTGGCAACTGCTCGGCTCTTCGTTGGCTCTTCTGTTCTTTGACTTGTTGGATTCCCTGGCTCTTTGTGTTTGCTCTTTGTCTCTCACCTTTTTCACCGTGCCCATGCCTTTGGCTCTTTGTTCGGCTCCGTGCAGCTTGGTCTCTTTAGCTATTTGATTCATCGGTGTTTGACTTCCTGAGACTTTGAACCCCCTTGCGTCTTCGCCTTTTCTGCTTCTTTGGCTGTTTGACTCGTTTTCTATTCGGTGCTTCGGCTCTTTGAATCTTGACCCTTTGTTTCTCTGGCTTCATTCTTCTTCAGCGATCTGGCTCTTGGCTCTTCTGGCTCTTTTGGCTTATCACCGTCTTGCCGTGAAATTATCTGAGTCTCAGCCCCTTTGGCTCTTTGATTCTTCGACTTTCTGACTTCTGACCCTTGGGCTCTTTGATCATTTTGCTCCTCCATTATTTGACTCTTTGACTCTTTGACTTTGCGCCTTGGTGAGTCTTTGGCTTTCTTTGGCTCTTTGACTCCTAGCTCCACTCTCTGAGCGTTTGGCTCTTTGACTCGGTTGTTCCTTACTTCTTATACCTTTTCGTATTTCCCTGTCGACATTTTCTGACATGATGGTCAGAGTTTTCCTCAAACTTGCTCGCTGAGCTGCTCACCAGGCGAGCTCAAAGACATCAGCAATATCACAACGCTTTCACATAGACTTGCCTTGCCAACAGATTGCCAAGGCCTGCCAGAACAGTCCACTTTTCCCACATATCCTCACCACATGAGAAGGCATCATTGGCACGGTTTGACTGGGCTGGCCTGGCTGCTCTCTCGCCAACGTTGCAATCAAATTAAGATTGGACATCAATACAGTTTGCTGGGAGGAATGCCGAACTACACAAACAAAACGCATACAAGCCGTGCTTGCCACCATGGAAACTGCCCGCTCGCTGAAAGGTACCCGGCTTGGATCATGAGGGCACGATGCGCCATGCTCATATCATGCGTCACGGGATGTCCAGGACTCCAACAAATAGAGGCATCCATCCGACCAATCTCGGAGTTCAACTGCAAGCTTGATCAATCCTTGAGGTTCCACGTGGCATACACATTCACAAAGCCAATACCCAAGCCCTTTATACAGGCTACCAAGAAACAGACAGGGTGCTGAACAAGCCGTCGTCTTTGAGGAGAACAATTCATGACATGAACATCCTGCAATTGAGCGAGCAAACACAGTTTACTGTGATCTGAGCCACGGAATTGTTTGGCACTTGCAGGTCAGCTGCTGGACCTTGCGGTGGCAGTGTCTTTCCTCTGCCGCTGCGTGAACCTATGGACGGAGGCCAAGGGTGCGTTCATGGCCACCTGGACTGCAACTACGCTGTTGTGAATTGATGCAGTATATGTTGCCCAATATGTTGTTTGCAGCGCACCGATGTTTTGTTACATTCGACTTATTTCTTCTGACAGGGCATTCGACATGGAGCCAGGAAAGTGCAAGGAAGGGTTCTGAAGTATGATTCTGGCATCAGACGAGCAACCTGTTTGGGCACACTGTACTCGCTCTAGGCCAAGTTCCTAAACATAAACCTTCCTTCATCCCAGGTCTTCAGCCTGTTTGAGCTACCTGCACAACAGCTGCTGGGTGCCATCTTCATGCTCTGCGCTTGGGGGGCTGCACCCTTCCAGGAGGCGTTCCAAGGGGCTTGGACTGCTTCAAGTTTGAGACCAGTGGGCCCGGCTTAGGGCACGTTTGTGGGCTTTCGGCTGGGGAAATGCAGTTGAGACATGAGTGAAAGACTTGTTGAGTGGCCAGTGAAAGAGAAACGCCCCTGCCAATGCCTCAGGTGGATGGCATCGTGGGCGCAGGCCATCCTCTTCTCATGATGCAGAGCTCATCCTTGGCAGAGGCGCAAAAGCATAGAGCTGAGATCGGCAAAGGAAGAGGTGGGAAGATGTTAGAATTCGGGTCCATTCCACCTTAGAATGACACAAAGAGGAAGCCAGCCTTTTGGGGATTTCCAGTTTCAAGACACCCGTGTTGTTTTTGCACTCATGCGATGTCAAAGGCAATCCCTTGAACTTCCGGTGCTGCCTGCGCATAGGTGACTGTCTACTTGGTTGCAGCCGTGGTCTTCGTATCCTCCCGTTCTTTCCAGAAGGCCAGCCTTGCACATTTCAACTTGCAATGAATTGGATTTGTTTCCCGCTGTGGTTTCCTCTTGGTCAGCATTTGAGGACCAGCCAGCCTATGTGCCACTCTTTGCTGAGCTCTAAGCCTATGAGGACAAGCCTAAGAGCAGCAGCAGCCAACCAAAAGCGTTGCAACCATGAGCGCTGAGCTGCTGGTGAAAACAAGTGCTTGCTGATCTTGCCATGAGATGTGAGATGCATTGTAGGTAGGATTCAGAGTATGCTTGAAGCCATATATCATGACAGCCTGGACATCACACATCGACTTGCATCGGTATGCGATTGTCAAGGGCCAGATCTTGCAAGCACGACCCAGCCGATTGTAAAGATGATGGCCTCATTCCTGTGCAGGTACTTGGAGAAGGGCAAGTGAGAGGGGGAATATTGCTTTAGAGGAATGTATCTAGCCAAACGACGCAGGCAAAGAAGTAGGCTAGCACATGAAACACGCATGGTTGTGAGCATGTGATGCTGTGCAAGGTGTTGCCTGTTTAGCCAAACTGATAGGAAGCAACCGCTACTACAAATGGGCTTTAGTGCCTCCTGCGCCAATGGCACTTTCAAAAGGGATGTTATCCCTAGAGGAGGAAGACTGCCTTTTTCATGCCCAGGCATTGCCCAGCAAAGACCGAGTATTGGATTCAAGTGGTTTGTGTTCATGGGAGACATTGCCTGACACGTGCACTGGCACATCATGTTCATGCATTTGTCCCTATGAGCATAGCCAGTTTTTTGAGCGTGACAGAGTCAACGCTGTCAACTGCTTAATCCGATGCTTGGCCAAATTGACTTTCCCGTCAGTGGTTGAGGCTGTGCCAGGGTGCAATTTTCAGTGCCCTCAGCAGCGTAGGCACGTTGATGGACGCAACTTGGAATGACGTGCTGCAATTCCTAATCTCCAGAATGATGTCCATCCGTGTCCAGGTCGTATCCTTTGAAGAAGCTATGAACATACGTTTTCGGTGCAAGTTTGATTGCGTGGGAAAAAGTGGGTCTGGGAGGAGGCAGCGGAGGAGGAGGACGGAGGGTCGTGCTGCAAAGCAAGGGTGATTGCTGGAGTGCTCATTGGACAATTTGCCTCGTACGCATTCTGTGCTCTTGAACATTTGCTCTATACCTCAACCCCGCCGTAGAGGTTCTCAACGCAGGCAGTTCAGTTCTCAGACTTAATTGTTTAAACATGCTAGGAACATACCACCTTGACAGCTAGCAGCTAGCAGTCCAGAATGACCCTACCCCAGCTTCGTCCCCCAACAGCATGGGCCCCCAATATGTTTTGTCAAAAGGTCCGAGGTCCCAGGTCCCGACATGTCCCGACCTATACCTATACCAAAGCAGCTCCGCACGCCGCACTCCACGCTTTCTGCATCCCGCCATGCCGGGCCTTGGGCACCTCCTGACACAGTTGCCAGGCGGGGGATGGATCTCCGGTCACTTGAGCTGTTTGAGGTCCGGCAATGCGGACCTGGTTTCCCCATCATGTCGAAACACCGAACCGAGCAGCGGCCTGGATTGCCTCGAACGATCTCTGGTGGTTTTTTGTTTGGTGCTCGACCTTCTTAAAGCTCGCCCGCCATGGAGCAGTGAAGGAAGTGGGCAACTCTGTCTATCTATTTAAGTCGGACAACTTGGTTGACGAGGCTCCTGAGCATGGCAAGCTGAGTTTGACTCCAAAGCAAAAATATAAGTCTGCAGACTAGGTTCCCCACTCCAAGTACAAGGGATTGAATCTTCAAACTAAGTTCCCCTGTTTTGAACGCATGCTGCACTCTATCGGGTCTTGTAATCGGCTCACTTGTAATCTGCAGGTGGTGGCCGTTTCACCCGCTCTGTGGCGGGCTCAGGTTTCAATTGTTTTTTTCCCATGGCCGCAGATGTAAATGTACTGTATCACTATCACTGGCCACTGGAGGAGCACATGGGGGGCCATTGCCGCCATTTACCTCCATTCCATATGACTTGATCATCTGGCAACTTGCATCAAGGCCTTTTATGACGTGAAGTGCGATCCTGGCTTTCGCTGTGTGTCCAAGGCCATGGTCTGAGGGCAGAAAAACGCTTCAGTCATTGTTGCAGCAGGGACCTGTTGTGCACAAAGAGTTGCCGGAGAAACACCCCACAACAGTGTGTATGCTATACATGCTTGCTTGCATTTGTTTTGAGTTTGTGTCCCTCGCCCGTGTAGTGTAGTTCTGTCACGTCCCTGCCGGGCCTTGCCAGGTTTCCGAGTTTGGCTCTCACCATGATGGGTGTGAGCCTTAAACCCCTTCGGGCAGGCCTTGGCAAGGACCAACTTTGAATGACATCGCACTTTTTCGGTTTGCATGTTGATTCGACAGCTTTCTAGCTTTGCAGAGTGCGTTTCGAGTGGATGTTCATTCACGCAGCCATTTTTTGGCGTACAAGTGCCGCACAGGAGACCCGTGTCTTATCCAGTCATGCCTACCATGTCTAAGCTCTCCGTTGCTGCCGTCACAGGCGCTGCGTTCACTGCAGCCTCCGCCTTTGTGGCGCCCAACGCCAAGCAGACGCAAGCGGCATCTCTGCGAGGAGCGTCCGCCGGCCGCGGCAACGTCCTCAGCGGCCTCAGCGGCCTCAGCGGCCTCAGCGGCCTGGGCGTGGCCGGTCTCGCGGCAGCGGCCTTGGCGCCGCGCGCCAGCGCCAGGACGGCGACTGTGCGGTGCGCCTATGACGCCTCCAAGGATCGGGTGCATGCGCTCCAGGTTTAAGCGGAACATGCATGAAACTAAAATATGTGCTCAAAGTCAAGCTGTCAGATCCACTGTGCTTTCTCGACTGTGACTGCGTCGCATTTGTCCTGTCAGGAGATTGGAGCATGCGACCCTTTGCTCTTTTGGGATCCTATTGGCTACTGCGGCGGAGACTGCACCAAACAGGACTTTGACCGCCGTCGTGCTGTGGAGCTCAAGCACGGACGCATTTGCATGTTCGCAACCATCGGCATGGTTTGGCCGGACATCTTTGGCAAGTTCGATGGCTATCTCTCTCCTTCCCAGAACCTGCTTCTAGCTCGAGATATGTGCGAGTAGGTGTGCATGAGTGTGTGTCTGTAGCGTGGTGAGGCCGTGTGTTGCGTTGTCTCGAGCTGGATCAATAGTATTGATGCAGGGCATTAGTGAGTTGACTTCTTCTTGAGTTCTGGCCGTGACCCACAGTCTCTTTCACAACTGCAACGCGCTGAGGAAGTTCGCGGATGTGCCCTCCGGCATTGCCGCCATCAGCAAGGTGCCCCTGGAGGGCTGGCTTCAAGTCCTGCTCGTGGCAGGCCTCATTGAGACTCAGCTTTTCAAGGACCAGTCCTTCGGTGGCTTTGCCTACGCCACTTGGCCTTGAAGAGTCTTGAACATATTTGCCACTCAGGGTGATTTTCGGGCACCCCGCTTTTGTAGCAGATCACATCAGAGTCCTTATTCTCCACTCCAAAACCCTTGAATCCGGAACAAATGACCATGCTCGCCCATGAATCCATGTCACGTCTGGAGGCCAAGTACGGCGAGCCGGGCAACTTCGGCACCGGCTACTGGGGCCGCAAGATCAAGGACCCCGCCGAGAGGAAGCTGAAGCTAACCACCGAGCTGAACAACGGGCGCTTGGCCATGACTGCCATGGCTGGCATGCTCATCCAAAACGGCCTCACAGGCCAGGCGCCCATCGAGCAGTTGACCGCGGGGCACATCTCGCCCTTCAACGACGGCCAGGGCGCCTTCGCGCAGTTCGACCCCTCCAAGGAGCTTGGCGCCTGCCCTCCTCTGGGCTACTGGGATCCCTTCGGCATGATGGCCTTCCAGGACGCACAAACAGCACAAACTCATTCCAAATCAGACCATTACAAAACATTACAAGACTCATCGGTTCTTGGCCAAAGCTTGCCATTTCACTCGTTGCGTGGACCACTTCGCTCGGGACTTCAGGATTGCAAGCTTGAAAGAAGCCAGAAAGGGTTTCCGATTGCCTCACCCTTGTGAGCCATTTGCTAGTGGTTGCAAGCTGCAGGATGAGGCGAAGTTCCGCAAAAATCGCGAGCTGGAGCTGAAGCACGGCCGGATTTGCAAACTGAGCCGCAGATCTCAGAAGTTCGCGGGAGTTATGCTGAGCGAGCAATGGCCCTCAACAAAGGATCCAAGAAGGTTTATGGCTAGGAAACCTTTGCATTTAAGAAGTTGGGAGTCGGCACAACCACAGACCCATCATGGCCATCTAAACTGAGAGAGGTTCTCATAATCAGAGCATCAATCCACAGCTTAGCTTAAGCATGGCGAGTCCTATCCTTCTTGATCCAAGGCATGGTCGCCACTATCGGCATGATCGTGCCTGACCTCTTCGGGCGCTTCGGCGGCTACTTGTCGCCCTCCATGATGCTTGGCTCAGAAACGGTCCCGACAGGACATACGCGCGGCCGCCCTTTTGATTCTGCACTGTTTTGCGAAGACGCAGTTTGATACCAGCTTTTGGTCTGGGCTCACCTGGCTCTGGCCGGCAGAATTGGAAAGAGGGTCCTAATTTCTATTTGCTTTGTATTGACATCTCGAGCACCGTTTGCGTGATTATCAATGACCTGGATATTTCACAACGTTCCACCCCCTTGTTGGCGTGCAAACCGCATAGGCGACACTGATGGTTTATGCCGATGAGTTTCAGAGTGAGAGTCAGCAACTGGAAGCCTTGACGTGCCCACAGCCAAGGAACTTGAAGTTCTCCGACATCCCCTGCACCATTGAGGCCATCTACAAGGTCCCGGCGGCCGGCTGGCTGCAGGTCTTTGCCCTTGCCGGCGCGATTGAGGCCAAGAATTTGGCCTTCCCCACCAATTACGGTGCCTTGGTATAGATCTGTGTGAATGATGTGGATTTTGCCGGATCAACCTCCTGCATTGGACAATTTGTGGGGCATCGGATTGATATAGAATTGGCTGGTTTCAATCTGCGGAATATCCAACTGAATTTGCTTCTTGGCGCCGGGTTCACTGAGGCTACCCACCGTTCTGGGGCCAGATCAACAAGCTCTCCGCGGAGGAGAAGTCGAAGAAACTTTTGGCCGAGATCAACAACGGACGCCTTGCCATGATGGCCATGGCTGCCATCGTGGCGCAGAACGGAGCCACTGGCCAGTCCCTCGTGGAGCAGTTCACCACAGGCCAGTCATACCAAGCTTGCCGTGCGTTCCAAGACACTGGAAACATCATCGAAAGCCGCGGACACCTCAAACTGGTGCTCATATGAGCCTTTTCACATCTTTCGTTTTCTCACCCTGTAGTCAGCTTCCTCTTTTTCTCCAGGCAACCTCAACCCCTTCGTGGGTGGCTACGCCGGATCGGAGGTGTCCAGCAGCACGGCGCTGCGCGCCAATTCGGAGGCCCTGCCGTGGGCTCCGGTGCCTGAGAACCTCACCAACAACATCATTGGGCCCTACGCCACCTGGCCGAAGAAAGCAAACCGGCGTGTGAAGTGAAGCGCCTGGAAGTGACATGAAGCAAACACGAGCCTTGGTGGAATTGAGTTGGCTCCAAACCCCTCAGAAAGCAGCCTCCCGGAATCCAGGCTTCCGATCGCTTGCGATATGTTAGAACATCCTAAGCCGCTTAGGACGTTGCGGCTTCAAACAAGCTCTCGCTATTTGCTTCCAGACATGCCTGCGTGACAGGGTATCAACGTCATGCATCTGAGTGGTTGCCATGCCACACAGGTAGATTTTGCAGCAAGGTTTCAGCTGCCAGTTCATGCTCCTCTGATATTGCTATTGGCATCACCCTTGTTGAAGCATAATTCATCGGAGTTCGATGAAATCAGCAGAGACTGACTCTTATCCGATTGGGTCAGTTTGGAATGTTTCGTCTTATCAAAGGAAATTTAGAAAGAACTTCCGTGGAACGGCAACTATTTGAAAGCTAGCTCTTTGAGACAGATGACAAGAGAAGAAGGCACTTTCGCAGGCACTTTCGTAAGGTCACGTGCAGGTTTCGTGGCGCAAGGTCAGGCAAGGTTTTGTGGCAGGCGCACGCTTTTGCAAGGCGGTGCGCAGGTCTCATAGCAGGCGCAGCGTTTCGCAAGGTCACGTGCAGATTTCGCGTAGCGCTAGTGTGCAGATCTCGTGGCAGAGAGCGGTTTCGCAAGGTCGGGTACAGATTTTGTGGAACGCGCAGCGCTTTCGCAAGGCGGTGAGGTACAGCACTTTCGCAAGGTCAGGCGTAGATTTCGTGGCAGGCGCAGCACTTAAGGGTCAAGTAGGATGGAGAGGTATGTCGACGAATAGCAAGGTAGATAACGAGACGAGTTAGATAGATTAGCCACCCCTATGGCGCTGGAGTAGCATTTTGAGATGCAGTCCATTTGACTTAGTATTGGTAGACTTGAGTGCCATTTGATGTGGGACTAAGTACTGCTGCCCTCTTTGCGCGCTTGGTTGCACGCATGGTTTAAGCAAGATACATTAAGAAAACATGAGCTTCGGAAAGCTGGCCATTTTGGGTTTGAGGAGCAGGCCCAAATGTAACAACAAAGCTTGAAGCATCAGCTTCGTCAGCTGGGCTGTCTAGTTACTTTCCTGGCTAAGAGGCAATGAACCCAGGGGCCCCTGAAATGCCAAGGTTGGGGCCTGAAGTACTTCCCCCTCTGCGGGTTTGATTGCGGGTTTCGTTGTGGACGGTTCTTAGGCAAGAGACGCGTGAGAGAGCATGACTTTTGGGAAGGCTGGACATTTTGCATTTTGTGGAGCTGAAGAGAGGTGCCAGAGATCCAAGAACCAGGTGTTGACTTGGCGACCTCTCCTCTCCTTTGTCTCATTCTTTTCTTCCTTTTCTCTTTTCCATGTCCTGTTAAACAGAAAGGCTGGGCGGGGGGCTTGTCTTGATTCCCTTTGTCTTGTTTTTCCCAGCTGGGCATTAGGTAGATAGGTCTGTCAGATAGACAGGTAGATGCGTAGATAGTTGGATAGAACCCTGGGAAGGGGATAGATAAACGGAAAGGGTTCAAGCGGTACAGAACTCCTTGCAACGACTTTTTGATCAACCCCTATCAATCTACTTCTTCTGCCGCAGTAGTTCGGGAGGCCACGCTGTGCGCAAAAGGGCGTGATGATGGAGTCGTTTTTCTTACGAGGTTGCGTTCTTCCGGAAGCAAGAGTATTGATCAACTGCGAGATGGAGGAGTAGATACTTAACTAAAAGGTAGACAGGGTTGACACGCTGGTCGGATTAAATAGATAGATGGGTAAGTAGATTGGCAGGTAGATGGGTAGATCGATAGTTTGATAGATAGGTAGGTAGCTATGTAGGTGGGTGGATAGAGAGCCTTATCTGGTAGCTAGATAGATGGACGGATAGAGAGAAATGCGGATAGATGGACGGATAATATATATATATATATAAGGTTAACGGAGGAAAACAGAACGGAAGATTGACAGAAGGCTGAAGAGAGAAGGGCAGAAAGAAAGAAAGACAGAAAGAAAGACAGAAAGAAAGACAGAAAGAACAAAAGAAAGGAAGGAACGACAGAAACAAAGAAGGAAAAAAGAAAAACAGATGACAGGAAGAAGGGCAGAAGGAAAGAAGGAAATTTAGGAAGGCTGCACAGACAGAAGCAAAGAAAGAAGAAGGGCAAAAGAAGGGAAACCAGAAAAAGGGCGGAAATAAAGTAGGAAGACTGGACAAAATACACAGGAAGCAAGCACAAAGAAGAAACGGAACGAAGGAAGAAAGAAAGATGCAAAACAACAAATATAACAACAAATTGAACATATGCACATCGATAAGGAAAAGAAACATGAACGATGACAAACAGCAAGAAGATAATAATACAAGAAAGAGGCTTCGCCGGCTCTAATGGTATGGATTGTGCCAAAGAAGCCTCAGAAGCAGGAAGCGCTTTCTCACTGGGATAGGTGGGCGATGCGGGCTTCGACCCTGCTGGCTTCGCCAAGAACAAGCGTTTGTTGCCTTGGTACCGCGAGGCGCAACATCATGTCACTTGCTCATATGCCATTCGACGGATTAGTCATGGACTCTTGATTGTTGGGGTTCTGATGATTCAAAATGCCTGCGCGATGCTGTGGACAGTTTTGGAAGCGGCCAACAAGGCCATACATGAGCCACGAGTCCAACACGAGCAATGCTGTTTGCGCTGCAATCCGGAAGCCATGAGCAGTGGTGCGGCTTCTGCCTGTGAGACGCGTTTCGGGCACAGGCCGAGTTGGCCCACGGCCGGGTGTGCATGTTGGCGGTGCTGGGCTACACCGTCCAGACGAGTGGCGCGAAGTGGGAGCCCTTCATCACCCGCTACCCCACCGACTCGGCGGATCCTTTGAAGGTCTCTTGGAATGAGATGAATTGAGTATGAAATGAGTATGAAATGAGTATGAAAGAGTATGTAGCCATCTTGCCGTGCTAATGCAATTGGTCAACTTCGGACGATTTGGTATCCCGTTCCGCTCAGGCAGCAACCCAGGTGCCCATCATTGGCTGGCTGCAGATCTTGACCGTCATTGCTCTTTCGGAGTTGTGGCGCTATGAGAGCCTTGACATTCACGATAACTATGATAATTGTCTGTTTGCTGGTATCCAGCACGTGCCCCAGGAATTGCATCAGGGAGGCTTACGATGTTGAGCAATCCCCTCGGCCCCTGTTTGCCGAATGGCCGAACACATGGGCACTGAGCATCTTCCATGAACCAGAACTGGGGCTAACTGGGGAAGGGTATGCCGGGTATGCCTACATCCTCCTACATCCATGAGTGTGTCTACATGAGTCCCAGGAACGTCATCAGCAAGTACAGCGAGGGTGTGGCGCCCGGGGACCTGGGATGGAACGTCGATGCTCCGACGGGCACCAAGCGACCCAAGTGGTTCGGCCCCACCTTCACTGCCAAGTACTCTTCCGAGGACGGGCCAATAATGGGCTACTGCGTGTTTGCTTGAAGTGGTCATTGCCCTATGGCTCTCAAATTCCTTCTCGGCGCATCCCAGGAGTGGAACAACATGAAGCTGCGTGAGATTAAGCATCTTGGCCTGTGACAATTAATCAACCAGATTGGCAGATGGGAGTCGTCCTAAAGATTCTTGTATTCAGGTATGAAGGGGAATGTGTTTTTCTTATTGCCCTCTGCGAAGCTTCGCGATGGAGGTTGCGAAAGTATATGTTTTTCTCGCGCAAGTTTTGTGTAAGGTTGGTTTGCTAAAAAGAAGATGAACTCATGAACTATGTGTAGTTGCTGGCAGTGCGCGCAGCACGCACGAAAAGTAAAGTTGGTCAGAGGAAAGCGCGACCTGACATCATACGAACAACACAAATACTTTCGCGACCTCCTTCGCGGAGCTTTCACGGCACTATGTTCAAAACATTCACCGCAACAGTAGCACACACAGTACACCTCAGCATCCCCGGCTCAAATGTCGCAACTTTTCAGCACAAAAGCAGTACAGGACTTGCAAATCTGCAGCTCCAGCTCGCAAGCTGTGCAGTTGCACAGGAGGGGACATCGACTTTCGCGAATTACGGCAAACATTAGCAAAAATGCGGCTGCTCCAAAGCTGCTTTCTGCTGGGGGTTGCTTTTCAAGCGACGGAGTCTTGCAGCACCCCTTTCCGGGAACAAGGAATGTCAGACCATTGCCAGCATGCATGGAGCACTTTCGTCTAAACGCTGTTCGCTTTGAAGGCACTGCCGTCTGGCGATGGTGGGCTTTTTCTTCATGGTCCTCACCAACGCATCCACTGGGGCGGGCCCCTCGCTGATTCCCAGCTTCACCCAGTCGGAGTTCCAGTGCCTTGACGCGTAGAAGGCCGTTTTTCGCGGCATCTTTTTGTCAAGTCCAGTGGCAGGTCTGGTCAAATGACCTGGTTAATGGCTAGGGGTTAGTGGGGCTGCATGACTGGTCATGTTGTTTGTTTGCGCGGGAACTCAGACAACGACTGACAGGGCGCCTAATTACTACAGTTAGTTGTGACCACGGCTCAAATGGTGCTAACTTGCAAACAGACTCGACAAGAGGTGCCGTGTCTTGGAAAGGCGAGAGATTGGAGCCAAAGGCGCGCGTGGCTTGAGTATAATGCAGTGTGCTCTGTGACCGCCTAGCAAAGGTCCTCCGTCGGCGACTTCATTCCTAAGGGATTGTGAAGCTCGCAAGGGGCTGCATTTGCTTCCTTTGGATCTCACAGGAATTATAGCTGACCGATTTTGTCAGAGTCACCGGATTCTGAACATGGTAACGGTCTCAAGTTGATATACAAAGATGTACAGTCGATCATTCTTCAATTTTCCCCATATTGGAGGAGTCTCACATATCGTAGTTGGAACTACGAGCAATTTCAATGGAGCGGCATTCACATGCCGCCCTGACCTCGACCTTCCCTAGAGGGAGCCAAAAAAGGTTTCATTACGAGTGCATGCCCAGTGTCAAGCAGTTCTTGATTGCCTCGGTGTGCAACCTTCTAGCTTGACCATAGGCAAGAAAGCTGCGCACTCTTGCGCACTGCCCCTTGGAAGTCGGCCCAGCGGTTTTACCGCTCTGAGGAACTACTTTCCTGAAGAGCTGGGCAAAGAAGCTGTCTCTTCGCGGTACAACGGAGCCTACGAGTTCTGCTACCCAGTCACCCAGACGGGCGAGGTTTTCATGTCACGAGGTAAATCTGTAGGGTCCATGATCCCAGAGCGCAGAAAGAACAGTGCTGTCTCATAGCATTGCGCCCATTGGTTTCCTTTGAAACTTGCACAGATTGGGAGAGTGTTCCGTACAGTGTGTCCCCGATCTGCGAAGGAGGAAATGTAGTTGCAATGATCTGTTGTATCGTGTATTTCTTTGCTTGGTTTCTTTGACCGCAAGATCCACTTTGTCCAGGGTGGGCTGTCCTGCGCGGGGGTGGTCGTACCACCTCGGGGAGTGCAACGACATTGGAAAGGGCCCGCAGTGGCATTGCAGCTGGGCTGCAGGGAAGAGGAAGGCCTGGCATGGAATTTGATGAAGACCCCATAATTTCTGTAGCCGTGTAACGTTCTTTGTACAAGCCTTGCCTTCAAGGGAAGGAGTGTGATAGTTTGCTCAACCTGCCGAGATGTCAGTAAATGAATGCCCTGAACATGTTCAGCCTTTGCGCGTCCCCAAGAGCCAGCATGGTACTCCTCTTTGCCACCTTTTCACAGTGTCCCAGAAGCCAGCCTCGTCTGCCAGATAGAGATGACTTCTCCCCCGTATTTTACAAAGGAGAGAAGGGAAACGTGCGAGGCCCGAGACAGGCAACCCACAGAACAAGGACCAATGGGCCGAGACAGGGGGGAACAAGGGAAGAGGTAGTGGGGAAACTGTCAGACACGAGCACTGCAGACCTTCCTGGGCCGAGCATGTACGGAGGGTGGGTTGGTGGTTGGTAGAACCACTCATCTTGCTCTTGAGAAGAGTTTTATTGCAAGCAATTTGATTGGGAGACATTGACTGTGCCCTCAGGTTGGTCACCGGATCGCTTCGAGGCGCAGATGAGACGGTCACGGGTGGTGCAGCTGGAAGTGCTTTGCGCCATCCACGAAGGAAGGCTCAATTCAAGTCTGGAGAATCCGACAGTGCTTTCTCCTGCATGAAGCATCAAAGCCAGGTGAAGTCCAAACAAACAAGCCAAATGCAAACATGCGCAGAGAAAGGCAGCCAACTGCTCTTCACTTGTTGCAGGCTGGTCCAGACCAACCTTGTGGGGAAGAGGACTCTGGGAGACTCGGCCTAAATACGCCTCCTGTTCGGCCAGTATCGTGCCAGTGCAGTCACCTCATGACAGTGCTTGAGCTTTCTGATGCTCTTTTGTTCAGCGCAAGCTGACCGAACAATGAGGAGGCAGATATCTCCATGTGGGAGTCGTTCTAAAGGTCCTTGTAAGGAGTTTAGTATTCGGTGACCATCGGTGTTGGTTGAGGTAGCTCCGCGAAAGATTCGCGATGGAGTTGCGAAAGTAACTTTTTTTCTCGCGAAAGTTTTGCGTAACTGTGTCTTGTAAATCAATGATATGTGAAACCATTCATCTTTGCTGCTGAGCCTTCCTTCTGCGCTGATTACAACACTTTGTTGATTTTGCGCCGAAAAAGCCTGGTGAGGCTACAGTTTGATACCCTGCTTGGCTGGTTAGTGCCCCAAGCCTGTGTATGTGTGCCTGTGGGTGTTTACTCGGCGCCTTTCCGCTCTGAAACGTGGGTGGTTTTTCGCGAAAGTTCCGTGAAAGATCCGCGAAAGCCCCCGCGAAAGCGGCTTCGATTGTAAGGGGGAGGTACTTTCTGAGCGCCGCGCTTGTCAGTATACCAGCTTGGTACTGGAAAGTTGCGACTTTAAGCTGGAGCTGCACGGCTTACGAAAAGCTGCGTCTTTCCAGCCCGCGCATGTCATGTACTACCCCTGTGATGAAAGTTGCGACTTTACAGCGGGAGTTGGGGAATCGAATTTCGCGCACTACGCTGGCACTTAAAATCAGCAATTTTCTGACTTGAGCAAGGAAAAGGGCACGGCGATGAATCCGCGAAAGATTCGCGAAAGTAACTTTTTTATTCGCGAAGAATGGCCGTTTCGAGACAAAGGATTTTAGAACAACCACCATGTCCATCCATCCATCCAAGGGTCCAATCGCGATCAAGTTCCAAGTGAGGACACCAGACAATATACTTGATCATAAACAGCGATTCATTCCACAGCATGCCACACGTTGCAAGATTTTATTAAAACCCCGCCGCCTTCCTATACATGTAAAAGTGTTATACAAGTAAGGTCCGGCAGAGCCGGGGGGCGGAAGTTTCAAAGCAGTGAACAACTATAGTTTGGAGAACTGTCCTTGGCCCCTTGCTTCTCTCTCTCTCTCTCTTTTCTCTCTCTCTTCTCTCTTTCTCTCTTTCTCTTTTCTCTTTCTCTTTCTGTTTCTCTGTCTCTTTCTCTCTCTTTCTATCTATCTCTCTAGCTATCTCTATATCTGTTTATTGATCTATCTATCTACCCATCTTTCTCTGCACTTAAAAGTTGCGATGTTCAATCCCCGAAAGTTGACTTCGCGTACTACTTTCGTACTTAAAAGTTGCGATTTTCGAGCCCCAGCTGCGAAACTGGACTTCACGTACTACTTTCGTAGTTAAAAGTTGCGATTTTCGAGCCCCAGCTACGAAAGTGGACTTCGCGTACTACTTTCGTACTAAAAAGTCGCGATTTTCGAGCCCCAGCTGCGAAAGTGGACTTTGCGTACTACTTTCGTACTTAAAAGTTGCGATTTTCAAGCCCCGGCTGCGAAAGTGGACTTTGCGCACTACTTTCGTACTTAAAAGTTGCGATTTTCAAGCCCCAGCTGCGAAAGTTGACTTCGCGTACTACTTTCGTACTTAAAAGTTGCGATTTATCTATAGATCTACCTATCTATCTACCTCTCTATCTCCTATCTATCTATCTACCTCTCTATTTATTTATCTCTCTATCTCTTTATCTATCTAGCTAGTTATTTGTCTATCTATCTACAAATCTATCTATCTCTGTCTATCTCTGTTTCTCTATCTCTTTCTATCTATTTCTCTAGCTATCTCTATATCTGTTTATTGATCTATCTATCTACCCATCTTTCTCTGCACTTAAAAGTTGCGATGTTCAATCCCCGAAAGTTGACTTCGCGTACTACTTTCGTACTTAAAAGTTGCGATTTTCGAGCCCCAGCTGCGAAACTGGACTTCACGTACTACTTTCGTAGTTAAAAGTTGCGATTTTCGAGCCCCAGCTACGAAAGTGGACTTCGCGTACTACTTTCGTACTAAAAAGTCGCGATTTTCGAGCCCCAGCTGCGAAAGTGGACTTTGCGTACTACTTTCGTACTTAAAAGTTGCGATTTTCAAGCCCCGGCTGCGAAAGTGGACTTTGCGCACTACTTTCGTACTTAAAAGTTGCGATTTTCAAGCCCCAGCTGCGAAAGTTGACTTCGCGTACTACTTTCGTACTTAAAAGTTGCGATTTTCGAGCCCCGGCTGCGAAAGTTGACCTTGCAAAAATGCTGCGCCTGCCACCAAATCTGTGCTTGACCTTGCTAAAGTGCTGCGCCTGCCACAAAATCTGTACTTGACCTTGCGAAAGTGCTGCGCGTGCCACGAATTTTGCACTTGACCTTGCGAAAGTGCTGCACCTGCCACAAATTCTGTACTTGACCTTGCGAAAGTGATGCGCCTGCCACGAATTTTGTACTTGACCTTGCGAAAGTGCTGCGCCTGCCACGAATTTGGCACTTGACCTTGCGAAAGTGCTGCGCCTGCCACGAAATCTATACTTGACCTTGCGAAAGTGCTGCGCCTGCCACGAAATCTATACTTGACCTTGCGAAAGTGCTGCGCCTGCCACGAAATCTACACTTGACCTTGGGAAAGTGCTGCGCCTGCCACACTTCACCTTGCGAAAGTGCTGCGCCTGCCACGAAATCGATACTTGACCTTGCGAAAGTGCTGCGCCTGCCACGAAATCTATACTTGACCTTGCGAAAGTGCTGCGCCTGCCACGCAATTCAAACCTTGCGAAACCTTCGCGCGGCCGTGCCAATGGGCCCGTCTCCGAACCCGTTCCGAGACCGTTCCGAGACCGCCTCCGTACAGGCGTCGCAGCCGAGGTGGTTTGCGCACTGTCCGGAAGCCCAATTCACGCACAGCGCCAACGTTTTCTGCATCTTGCCATCCCCCAGCTCGCAGACAGTGCTTGCGAAAGTGCTGCCACGAAATCTATACTTGACCTTGCGAAAGTGCTGCGCCTGCCACGAACCATCCCCCAGCTCGCAGACAGTGCTTGCGAAAGTGCTGCGCCTGCCACGAAATCTATACTTGACCTTGCGAAAGTGCTGCGCCTGCCACGAAATCTATACTTGACCTTGCGAAAGTGCTGCGCCTGCCACGAAATCTACACTTGACCTTGGGAAAGTGCTGCGCCTGCCACAAAATCTACACTTCACCTTGCGAAAGTGCTGCGCCTGCCACGAAATCTATACTTGACCTTGCGAAAGTGCTGCGCCTGCCACGAAATCTATACTTGACCTTGCGAAAGTGCTGCGCCTGCCACGCAATTCAAACCTTGCGAAACCTTCGCGCGGCCGTGCCAATGGGCCCGTCTCCGAACCCGTTCCGAGACCGTTCCGAGACCGTTCCGAGACCGCCTCCGTACAGGCGTCGCAGCCGAGGTGGTTTGCGCACTGTCCGGAAGCCCAATTCACGCACAGCGCCAACGTTTTCTGCATCTTGCCATCCCCCAGCTCGCAGAGAGTGCTTGCGAAAGTGCTGCGCCTGCCACGAAATCGATACTTGACCTTGCGAAAGTGCTGCGCCTGCCACGAAATCTATACTTGACCTTGCGAAAGTGCTGCGCCTGCCACGCAATTCAAACCTTGCGAAACCTTCGCGCGGCCGTGCCAATGGGCCCGTCTCCGAACCCGTTCCGAACCCGTTCCGAGACCGTTCCGTTCCGAGACCGTTCCGAGACCGCCGAGACCGCCTCCGTACAGGCGTCGCAGCCGAGGTGGTTTGCGCACAGTCCGGAAGCCCAATTCACGCACAGCGCCAACGTTTTCTGCATCTTGCCATCCCCCAGCTCGCAGAGAGTGCTTGCGAAAGTGCTGCGCCTGCCACGAAATCTATACTTGACCTTGCGAAAGTGCTGCGCCTGCCACGAAATCTATACTTGACCTTGCGAAAGTGCTGCGCCTGCCACGCAATTCAAACCTTGCGAAACCTTCGCGCGGCCGTGCCAATGGGCCCGTCTCCGAACCCGTTCCGAGACCGTTCCGAGACCGTTCCGAGACCGTTCCGAGACCGCCTCCGTACAGGCGTCGCAGCCGAGGTGGTTTGCGCACAGTCCGGAAGCCCAATTCACGCACAGCGCCAACGTTTTCTGCATCTTGCCATCCCCCAGCTCGCAGAGAGTGCTTGCGAAAGTGCTGCGCCTGCCACGAAATCTATACTTGAGAAAGCTATCTACGTGTTAAGCTGGCTATATGTCAAAGCTATCTATCTGTCATGCAAGCCTATTGGAAAGCTATCTATCTGTCAAGCTAGCTATATGTCAAAGCTATCTATCTGTCACGCAAGCCTATTGGAAAGCTATCTATCTGTCAAGCTAGCTATATGTCAAAGCTGTCTATTTGTCATGCAAGCCTATTGGAAAGCTATCTATCTGTCAAGCTAGCTATATGTCAAAGCTATCTATCTGTCATGCAAGCCTATTGGAAAGCTATCTATCTGTCAAGCTAGCTATATGTCAAAGCTATCTATCTGTCATGCAAGCCTATTGGAAAGCTATCTATCTGTCAAGCTAGCTATATGTCAAAGCTATCTATCTGTCATGCAAGCCTATTGGAAAGCTATCTATCTGTCAAGCTAGCTATATGTCAAAGCTATCTATTTGTCATGCTAGCTACCTGTCATAGCTATATGTCAAAGCAGCTAGCTCATTTAGTTCCAGTACTACGGAAGTTTCTTGTTAAACTTCCTTTGATCATTGTTGAAGTACGTGACACACAGACACACATGTACACATTTGGATGCGCACACACACACACGCACACACACACGCACACACACACGCACACTTAGAAACTAGCTCAGGAAAGTTCTACAAGACACTAGCTGAATATTTACCAAGGGGTGGGTGCGGTTTATTGTAGAGTTTCCTGGTGTTCGCCTTTCGCAGCACAGACAAACATATGCAAACACAAACAGAGAGACAGACAGACAGACAGACAGACTGAGAGACAGAGAGACAGAGAGACATAGAGTCAGACAAACACAGCACGCAGCAGAGTTCCGAACACTAAGGAAGTGCCTGTGCGTGCCGCCGGCTCGTCCTTTGTCCTCCGGGATCGCTTGTTGAGGGCGGCCGGAGCAAAAAAGCAGTGGTGACCTGGGGTGGTCGCAGATTCGCATGCAGGGCAACTGCACCACTCGATAAACAAGAAGTTCTGAAGGTATTTGAAGGTTATAAGATGTTATAAGATCTTGCGTATGTTAAGCAGAACTATCCTAGCACCAGGAAGGGCACAGCTACCCACCCACCGTGCCGAACGATCGCAACGTGCTCAATGGTTTGGGAAGACACAACAAGGAACATGCGATGCTGTGCCAATCAAAACAAGGGTCGCTATTGGGCGCAGGTCAGGAATGTCTCCAACCAAGGAGATCCAATGAACAAGGACCGATGGGACATTGCTTCACAGGCCTTCACTTGTTTGCCAGAGGCAGTTGTGCTGAGCTGAAGCGTTTCCTCAAGCCCTAAAAGACTACTAGCAAGGGGACATGGTTGCGTCGTAAAGTTTTTGGCCCCCCGATACCCCTCAAATGCTGAGAGTTATTTGGGCCAATGGCCTTTTGGGCAAGTGATAGTTGAGAGCTCTGTATACCTCAACATGGCATGGTGGGGAAATCGTTGTGGTTCAGTGGTGGGCGTTGCGGGCAAAGACTCAATATGTCCAGAACGGGTGCTGTGCTAAGTGAGCCGTCTCTTCTATGTGACCCAGCAATCTGTTTGTTGAATCCACCCATCCGTAGTCAGTGCGTCCGTTTGTTGTCAGTCCCTGTCCGCTCCCACTGCCCAAACATATTCTGAGTGCTAGTCTTTGGCAGTGCATGTTTTCTTTGCATCCTTTGCCGCGTTCTGCTTTGGGGAGTGCTACGGCGGTGCGGTTGCCATTTGGGAGTGCTTGCGGAGCACAGATTTGGAAAGCGTATATTTATGGAGTGTTTGAGTATTCAAAGAGCTGTTGACAGCATTTGGAGAGCATTGAGGGGATTTGGGAGAATTTGCGGAGCTTGGGCATATTTGGGGAGCATATGGGGGAGAGGGGGTTTGAGAGCATTTTGGGCGTTGGGGAGCATTTGGGAGAACTTGCACGCTTGCAGATCTCGAAAAGTATTGAAACAGATCAGCTTGTGGGGAATAAGTTGGGCAGCATGGTTTGGAAGATATTTTGGGAGCATATGGATAATTGAGGGCTGTGAACTGTTCTGGGAAACGGATTGGATGCGTTTTTGTGGATCCACCCCTGTAGGATATCAAAAGAGTACTAAAAGAGTACTAAAAAAGAACCTACAGGGGGGAGAACAGGTGAAATCCACAAAGAGCGCATCCAAACCGTTTCCTAGAGAACTACCTTGACGGCAATTGAGAACACTTGAGACCCATGTTCTTTTTTTGTTGATTAACCGCGGCACGTGCCATTGCCAAGCTGTGAATGACACTGTACATTTGTGTCCGGAACATGAACACTTGTATTCAACCGCTTCTTGAAGCAACACAAGCTCAAGTACATGTGAGGCCACCATCTAACAAAGGTGAGTTGCTTTTGGGGAGGTTGATATGAATAACTATTTGAGTGGCTAGCAGGTACTTTTAAGGCTCTTTTGAGTTGTGAACTGGTTGTGTTTGAGGAGTATCATTTGGTGAAGGGGTTCAAAGACACTATGATTCCATACCCTTTCAGTGGCTTTGGCATGGTTCTTACCCCATTCTCTGGAGTAATTTGTCGTGACGGGGCATTGGACATGATCTTGGAAACAGCTTTCTTGTCAATGACCCGTAGGACGTGGTCAACAAGGCATCGGAGGCGGCTGCCTGAGATAGGACATGAGCCCGTGTGGGTCCATTGGCTGAGGTTGCCATTGCGTGAGGTATGTCAAACAATGGAAGCCGCGCAAGAAGTGCAACTTGACTGGCCGAAACTACGACTGATAGGTGCCTAGAAAGATATCGTCGCGTGGTGGAGGGAAGCAATCTAGGGTCTGAGAGACGCGTTTGGTATTCCTGCTGAACGAGCACCAGTTTCTGGAACGATCGGAAACTCGCATAGATCCGCAATATAATATGGTCTCCCCATCCGGCAAACCACAGACACACATGAACATGCTCACGCGTTGCATGCGCATGGCCTAGTTGACCGAGACTTGCAGCGAACGCTAGTGACAGGACATGACAGGACACGGAATCACACAAGCCAGCCAGGCCTCCACCACGCCTTAGCCTTCGTAGTGTTACCCGTCTTGACGTGTTGTACAAAAACGGGCCAAGCAGTTTGTGTGGCAGATCTACGTGTACGCAGCGGTCAAACTGCAAACAAAAAGCTTGGCAGGCATCAACAAGCTTGCGGCCTTAGGCGAAGGCAGGCGAGGATCTCATCACTGCCCAATGGCCAGGATCCAAGGGCTCGGATGGACCTGGCTGTCTTTGACCGGACCAACGTGGCTTGCATCAGCTTGGCACACAATTGAAAGCCCATCAAGTCTCGCTTTAGATTGAAACAGGAATTCCCAACATGCCTAATTAATGTTCTTCAGGGCCGGGGTCTTGCTGCTTACAGACAGCCCTCATGTTTCTGCACCTCAAGACACGGTTTGCTCCTGACGCCAGGCAAGTCGAGACCTCCAAGCAGCTTAAGTGCCGCGAATGTGCGCAGCACGACCAAAGCCAGGAGGAGCATCCAATCTGAGGTTACTGTGGGCGTTGATATTTTGGCAAGTACAGCCCTAGTTCTGGAAGTTGGGTGGTTTGCTGTCATGTCAATCTTGCAGGACTGCATTGCCTGTGCGCCGAAGTGCGACTACGGCAGCAAGGACAGGTTTTGAGAAGCATTTGTTTGGCTCTTGTTTGTGAATTCGATCGAGCACGGGAGCCTGACACACCTTCGACCTTCTTTATTTGCACTTGGGAGAACGTGCTCAGAGAGCAGTGCCCAGGAGCTTGCCGGTCTCAAGGTCACTGGATGCTTCGACTCTGACAAGTATGCCTTCGCCCGGAACCTAAGCGTAGCGGCTGCACCTTGCGCGAGCACGGGCCAGCATCCAGCGAATCAATCCGTGGCTTTCCGAGTTGGCAAGGACAAGGCGGCTGCCGAGCAGCAGGCTCAGGAGCGCTTGAAAGAGGCTACTGCTGCTGTACCCCAAGGCTCGATTGTTGCAGAAAGACAATAGCTGTGAATCGCTTTTCACAGACACAGGGAGTGACTGGTCATTCCGATTTATATTTGAAGGTGGGTGCTTGCGTCGTGGTGTGCCTGAACTGATTTGTGTTTGTTAATGTTTGTTAGGTGTGTTTTGCCTTTGGCTCTCAAGAGTCAGGCTTGAAAGCTGGAGCCCATGACTGTCTTTGGTTCTTTGCCTGGTTGAGTTTGATGGCACTGATGGCACGCCTGTTTCAGCGGACTATGGGGAGCATGCAGCAAATTGCAACATCTTTGGCGCAGGGGATGCTGCTGTGAAGAAGCATATGCAGGATGGGCGGGAGTGACTGTGCAAGTGAACGGCAGATCAACCACCTAAGTGTTCAGTCAGTAGAATATGATACCGCCAGGCCTCGCTAATGCTTTGTGCGAGTTCAGTCTTGCCAGCAGCCGCTGACATTCTGCTAGCATGCTTGTCGGCTGCCATGGCACAATACGTGCAGCATGTGCTGCGACCAAGCCAGCCCTTGGAATGAGGGGCCTGCTCTGCCAGAAACAACTCAGGAGTACGAAGCGAAAACCATGCCGGAGACCGAGCCAAAGCGGCTCTCCATTATCCCGCATTACAGGTGAAGCACTCAGTGACGTGTCTCAGACACCCGGCATGCCTGTGCCGGTCACTGCAAGCGTCGGAAGCGTTGTGCGTGCGCGGGGAGCAACGGCAGTTTGCTTAGCCGCTTCGCTTCTCCCAGGATATGGGATCCGAAGGAGCATGATGACTTGGGAGATGCTGGCGCCTCATTGTTTGCAGCTTGAGATTCTGTGGGAGCCTTTGGGATTGCTTTTCTCAAGCCATTCCAAGGACCACTTTGCTTTAGCTCTTCAAAATGGGCGATATATTTCTTCGTAGCCAGAACATTCGGAAAAAGAAGAAGAAACAAAACGTTTCTTGATTTGAGACGAATGCTGTTTGTCTCCGTGATCCTGTTGCAGGGCTTTGTTGCTTTGGCTCGCGCAAACTCGACTCCAACTTAATTACCTAGCGCGTTTCTTCAACGCGGGTGTTTTGCTTTGCCAATTGATGTGTATCAGAAGCTCCAGCACGTCAAGACTGGCCCAGTTGAAGCAGCCGCGTGCAGAATCTGGGCGCGAGGGCCTAGAGGGTCAAGTTGGACTATGATTCCGTGTTGACAAAAGGCACTCAAGCACATAGCCTCAACGGTAGCTTGCAGCTGGCACACAGCGAGATAGAGCTGTTTTTTTCAGCAGCTTTTGTAGCCAGGGACGCAGGTGGTGGTGACGAAAGGGCCCAGGGGAGGCCCTTGCAACAGTTCATTGGACTTGTGCTTCCTCCCCAAGTTTTCCTGGAACATCTAGAATCTAAAATTTACAGAGCCTCAGTCGTCATCCATTCATCTCGACTTGCCCAGGGAATTGACTGGTCGCTTGCAGCGCTTGGCTTGAGTTGCGATCGGCAGGGGTTTCTTCAAGGGCGAGAAGCTGTGCTTGGCTCAGCAGTGTCGGAGCTTGGATGGCGTAGTGGCCTTCTCTGTTTCATCCTGGAAGTGGCCGTAGCAGCCATTGACTATGCAGTACACAACTTGATGAGACAAAGTTACTCGCAGTGATGATTAA
>CAUJNA010000835.1:270000-377500 GCA_963377175.1 Effrenium voratum
CACACACACCACCCACACACACACAAGTCGACACGACACGACACGACACAGCACACCACACCACACCACACCACACCACAACACACACACAGACACCCGCACGTGGGCTTGGAGCACTTGCTGCAGTGTGGAGTTGGCAAGATATTACACGTTTCTGTTCGGTTCAAGCATAGCCTCTAGGCTCAAGCTGGAAGACAACCCTCCTTGCGGTTCATTTAAGATGGCAAGCATTGTGATGGTCCTGATAGCACTGGCCCAAGGACAGGCTTGGTGAACAAAAACAAATTGGTCCTGAGCACTCGCGCAATGCGTGTTGAAGCAGCCTGGAAGACAGTATGCGCACCGCTGTATGGCCTCACATCATACTGTATGATCCAGGCTTGCATTTGACTGGAATCGCCTGCGTGGTCAGGTGGTCAGGCCCTGAAGAAAGCCTGACTCCGAGATTTTCATGACATGAGGAGATGAGATCCTCTCCGCCCTGGACAGTGACGATTGCGCAGACTGCGCCTTCAACGCGTTGCAAGCGCGTGCTGTCGCGGATCAAGAAGCCCGAGGCTACTGCGGAGGCCAAGACTTCTTTTGCGCGGGGCAAACAACAGAAAACACCTGTGCCCGGGCAAAATGTGGGCGTTGCTATTAAAGTGTGCGCGCACTTCTTTATGGCTCAACCCTGATGAAGCTATTCTGGGGTCCAAGATGCGCTTTGGTCTCAAAGCTGACAAGGCGAGCAAGGCCATGCATGTTCCACCCACGCTTCCCAGGCGCCTTCCCTCTTGAGGCAGGGGTTGGCGGGGTAGGAATTGATTGTCTCTTTTACTGGAGGAAAACAATGCCAGCTTGGAGGGGCGCCTAACACACTCTGGAAGGCAAAGCGCCAGCAAGCACTCGGGTGTGCGACATATGCTCGAACGGTGGCTAAAGTGTCTCGCCAACTGACGAGAGTTGATCAGCTTCCCAGCAGTTGGTGGTTTGGATTTTCGCTGTAGTGGATAGCGGCGGTGGTTTCCCATTTACCCTTTACAACAAGCTAACCTGAATCGAATCAGTTTAAACAAGCAGTGAGAACTGAACAGAGCCGACAAAAGCATCCTTCTTATCCCATGCTTGAGCATATGTATTGTGCTGAGCGTTTGCTTGCGCTCGTGGCCAAGGCACATTCTGGAAAGAGAAAGGTTGTTGGTGGGCAAGCGGCGCGAGCAGTGAGCTGGACAAACTTGGGCACTGCAGTGGACCGAGCGCGCATCTTGGCTTAATACACTACGGTGAGGTTGTACTGATTTAATCGCGCCAAGGTTCTGCAATACAGATAGTCGTACTTCCTGCACCTTCTCGAAGGACCAGGGCTGCAGATGGGTCATCAGAGCCCCACGGGAGCATCAAGCGGAGCCCAGCTGCCATGGATCTTCTATGCCACGCAGACCTGTTTTAGCTTGCTAGAACTTGGATAAATTGGGTTCATTTTGATCTTCTTGCATCCAAACAGTCTAGCTTGTGTCGCGTTAGTTTGGCCTTGGGGACTTCGCCACAGTTTGATTCGACGTAGCAATGCGGTTTCAGACCATATTCCCGAAAGCCAAGGTTCTGCAGCACGAAAATCAAAAGCACTTGCGACTTCTGGGCGGACCAGGGCTGCAAATGGCAGTGATCTGAGAGCTAAGCAGGAAAGCAGCCTCAGTTGTCCAGATCACTGACGCAATACTTTTAGGGCTTTTGGCAAAGTCCATGGTCCATATCAGCGCTCAGCATCAGTCTGGGATTGTTTGGCGAAGTATTTGAAATTTGCAGTTGAAGGCGTTTTTGCCTTGGCTTTTGCCCCAGCTGATTCTCGCCCTAGGGGCTGCTGTGAGCAAGCAGGCTCGACGGCTCTTCCCGAAGGGTCTGATCTGGTGGTTGGTCAAAGTGAGTTATGGTCGTGCAGATCTTCTGAGGATGGCGCAGTCTGGGGAGAAGGTGACACTGGGGCCTGGGCACCTGTAGCCTGCAATGCTCAACTTGCCTAATTCGCAAAATTCGGCCAAAAGCAAATGTCGAGCCTTTCCAGTGCGCCATCAGCCTGCCTTGCCTTGGTACATGTCATGTGGCTTATTTGCTTGCCTTTGAGGATGTGTAGCCCCCAGAAATTAGCCAAGACCTACCGCAAGTAACAAAAGAGGAGGGACAGCAAACCAGCAAAGCCATATTCAATCAACAAGAAGATGCACAGTCCACGCAATACCTAAGCAAGGTGCGTAGAACTATTGCAGTATTAGACATGTGTGTAATGCTTTACCGCCACGCACAGCTATGCAGGGTGACAAGCACAACAAATGACGCTTTCACAAGTTGTGAAGTGCTTGCCAGTCCCCTTTCACACAATTGTTAGGCTTGCTGTCCAGCATGGCTCGCATTCATCCAGCAGGAGGTGGAGCAGGAGTACGCGAAGAGCATCTTGGCAAATAAATCATGCACTGTGTAATGCTTTTCCACCGCCGCCCAGCCGACGCTCCTGAACTTATCTGCCGTCTCAGCTCATTGCAAGAGATGTCCGAGAAGAAAGCTGGACAATTAATGCAAAACCCCAGAGCATTTTCGGATATCATACGCCAGCAACAATCCCATGACTTACCAAAGTGCCAGGGCTACCTGGGTGTCCCATATTCAGCCAACCTCCAGGGCCACCCTGAGAATCCCACGGCAGCAAAACTCCGGGGATTGTCTTGAGCATCTCGTGAGGGATTGCCAAAAGATTTTGCGAGGAGGACATGCGATAGAGACATGTTCTGCATTAATTGTATAAGATGCGGGTGCGCGAGACGTGTGCGAACAATATGCAAGCTCTGAGATGCTGGCATCAGAGCAGTGCTTCAAGGCTCACTGCAAAGCGGTGCTTTCGGACAGCTGAGGTCCGGCTGTTTGCCATGTGGAAACTGCCTGGTGGTGGTGCCGCAGGAACCAGCAAGAGATTGCTTGGCGTGTGGAGTGTTTTTCAAGATGTGCGGCGCTGGGCAGGACAGATTCTTTGCCTTGGAGACCTTTGGCAAGTTTAGCCAAATACTCGAGCCAGGCTTGTCCTGGGCATGGCAGTGGGTGCGTCCTCCTGTCACAAGCTGATTCACAACCATAGCAAGGGGGGACTGTCAATGCCTATGTAGGCTCAATGAGAGCCAGAAAGGGCGATCCCCCATCCCTTGGCTCTGGCTTTGAACGCCTATTGGATTTTGTCATGTTCCGCAGTTGACCTGAATGGGCTCGAACAGTGGAATCAACAATGCTAGAGTTCTAAAGGATTGACACTGCTCGCAAAAGCTCTAGTTGGCGTGTACCTCCAAATTCGGTGATGAGTTTGATGTGCTAGTCTTCTTTGCTCGCGTTTGCGTCAGGCCTGCTGGACGAGGCATAATTAAGTTCTATGATATTGCAAAGACTGTGATTGTGTCTGTGTCATAGCATGATGTGTTGTCAGGCACGTCATGCCACTTCTGCGCCCCAATGTGCATGTTACGAGGTTGTTTTTGCATGCCAGGGCATGTGTCTTCCGAACAGGTCTCCGCTGGGCTGGCTTCGACGTTGGCGGGGCCTGTGCGCCTTGGCAGAATCGTTCCACGGCTTCGCTCCGTTGGTCCCTCGCCAGGGTTTTGCATAGGGTGTCGGGTCCAGAAACTGTCCATTCCGTCTTCGCTACATGGAGTCTTTGGAGCATTCCAGGTGGGATTCCGATCGATTAGCAGCCGGGTGGTGCAGCCGCTTGGAGTAATTGCTTCACAGGGTAAAAGAGTGCCGCTACATGTAGAAGGCGGCGGATTTACATTACAACCTGATCGATCTGTGGAACAATTTGCAACGGCCGAGCCATTGCAAATTAAATGCTGCCATGGCATCGGTGCCCTTGTTCCAACGAAAACAAACGCCTTGAACAAGTGTTCGATGATGTTAGATGTTCCCCAGGAGGAATGTGTGCTAATTCTGGAGCCATCCAAGGAGCCACGTGCGTGTCCCCACCAAGACAGCGGACCCGACTTGGGGCTGGACGCATATCTCAGCACACTCCACATCCAATCAAGCCTTAAAGAGCCAAGTTGATTGGTGCTCAACCGATGCTGATCTTATCTTGGAACAAGCTGTGACCGACCCTCAGAGTTTGGGGCAGTGCAGGACAATGTGTTCGTCGACGTGGACGTTGCTGTGCAACATACTGTCTCAGCCGCTACTGCTGAAGATGCCACTCAGCGGATTCGAGTCTAGCAAGTTTTGCAATCAGGAACCCGTCCCACAGGAATGATCAAACTGACACTTAGCATAATTGAGTCCGCTTGATCAGCCTGCCGTCCTCCCAGCACCGTCAAGCTGATGTGCCTGTTGTCCTCCAGCAAGCTCAGACTTGAATTTAACTTTAACTCCAATGTTGTTTGAGACATGAAGGGCTGGACTTGAAGGCACGCGGTCTTTCCATATCTCCTCGGCCAAGCATTGACCTCCAAGATGTTCATTGCCATCTCGCACCGTTGTGGCAATACTGTACCATCCCTTTGTCGAGTGAGACCCAGCCGATTCAATGGATTATCATACATTGATGTGGCATGTATGTCCAACACTAGAATTCCACAATAGTTGGAATAAGAATTGCCGAGTTGCCAGCGTCGTGTTACTTTCTGTCACGGCATTCTGGGACCGGCTGGCGATAGGTAGGAGTGGTGCGCCGTCGTTGTGGCAGGTTTGAGCAGGTTGGGGCTTGCAAGTGGTAGAGCTGACCAAAGAGCTGATTACGTAACGCACGGTTTGGCTTACGCGACACATCTAGATGTTTTGCTTATGCCACCAGCTCACGCAAGGTTTGCGTTAGCGGGGGTGTAATCAAACAGACACGACACGTTTGGGATATGACTCCCCCGAAAAGGCTTTGATCTGGAATATCTGGATTTAAGCCTCTTGCGCTTTACGAGCTCATATGCTGGGGGCTTGCAACCTTGTTTAACATCGTGAGGCACACCCTGTAAAAACGGAACTCGAAGCTTGACTCAGATGCAATTCTTTTCAGAATCTGGTATTCAACCCATCTCGGTTGGACCCTGATTCATGTGAGCCACAGGCTTTGATGTTTCTTTTCCGTAGCTCGCCACACTCCTCTAATGATGGAGTTGATCAAATTGCAATTTGCAGCGCAAATTGCAATTTGCAGCGCAACCAAGGCGTTGTACAAGCTGGATAACATTAGCGAGCAGCTGGAGTCGTATGTGCGAGGAGCCAAGCTTGGAAGACAGGTTCAAAGGAGAAGCAGACATGCCATGGATCAGGTATTTTGATTGAAGAACCGGAACTCAACCTGTAAAGCTTAGGGCAGGGGACGTGCGATCCTTCGTGCCCACCTTGACGCTGGATGAGTGCTTTGAAAAGAAAGACGAGATCTCGAGTACCATCGAGCTGCTCGACAACCACAAGTTTACTCAAATTAGATTAGCCAACACAAGCTTGGTTTGTGCTTTGAACCCTGCCCGACATGAGTGTACTGATGCATGCCAACCGGCCAAGGAGCACGCTGAGAGATGCAATGATCCAATATGGCCACGAGATTCGCAAGGCGAATGCTAGGTGAAGTCAGTAAGGTACTTTTTCCTTGGCCCCAGGAATTCTGGCCTGCATTCATTCAGGCTGCCCACACACACACACTCGATTGCGGCTGCGCTGCAATGATTTCAGCTAAGCGAATGCGAGAATATGCTGCGCATGCCATGTTGGACCCACCCATCGCGAAGGCGTTGGTGGTCAATGTGGAGCAGAACAGCAGCGGAAGCAGTCCAATGAAAGATTCCTTGGCATAAACGGAGGACATTTTTTCGTAGTCAATACAGGAACTGCATTCACACGCGAGGAGATTAACAAACAGAAGCGGCTTCGCGCATCGGGGCTGCACTTTTGCAAGCGGCTGCAATGGTCCTCTCTGTGTGTTCTGTCCGCCGCAAGCACAGCGCGGGGGCGGTGATGTGGGTGGGTGGGTGGGTGGGTGGGTGGGTGTGTGTGTGTGTGTGTCTGTGTGTCAGTGTGTGTCTGTGTGTGTCTGTGTGTGTCTGTGTGTGTCTGTGTGTGTCTGTGGGTGTCTGTGTGTGTCTGTGTGTGTCTGTGTGTGTCTGTGTGTGTCTGTGTGTGTCTGTGTGTGTCTGTGTGTGTCTGTGTGTGTCTGTGTGTGTCTGTGTGTGTCTCTGTGTGTCTCTGTGTGTCTCTGTGTGTCTCTGTGTGTCTCTGTGTGTCTCTGTGTGTGTGTGTGTGCGTGTGCGTGTGCGTGTGCGTGTGCGTGTGCGTGTGCGCGTGCGTGTGCGTATGCGTGTGCGTGTGGGGGTGCGTGTGCGTGTGCGTGTGCGTGTGCGTGTGCGTGTGCGTGCGCGTGCGCGTGCGCGTGCACGTGCGCGTGCGCGTGCGCGTGCGCGTGCGCGTGCGCGTGCGCGTGTGCCGCGCGAGTGTTGTGTGTCTGTGTGGTGTGCGCGTGTGAATGCAAGAGGAGGATGATTGATGTTCTGTGCCAGCACATGAACAGCACATGTTTGGAGTTGGATTGGAGAATTGGGGTACATCTTCAGATCATTCTACTCCCTACGTGCAACTTCCACCAAGTCACTTGTAAGCTCTGAGATCACGGAAAGCACTCCTATTGTGTCCGTTGCTTCTTGGACATGTTGGACGATGTACTCATTCTTCAGGCGATGCCTCCCAAATGCAAGCAGAGGCAGCGCAAGTACGAGTCCGCAAGGCCCACTGTCGGGCACTGGCGATCACGTGTGCAGTGGTAATGATATATATCAAAAATAGTATGTACTTTATATATATTAGTAGTACTAATAATAAATATATTTCGGTTTGTCTTGTTATGTTGTGCATTTGCGGCAAAAGGCAGGTGCGACCATGGCGAATCATACCCCGAATCATACCCACGAATCATACCCCTTAAAACGTATGCTGCAAGATGCTACTGTTCTTCTACCGTTTTGTGTTGTTCACTGCCTCCACAACAACCACCACCAGCGCTACCCAATACTACCACTACCACTACTACTACTACTACTACTACTACTACTACTACTACTACTAACAACAACAACCACAACAACTACTACTACTACTGCTACTTCTACTACTACTACTACTACTACTACTACTACTACTACTACTACTACTACTACTACTACTACTACTACTACTCCCGTACTACTGCTCACTACTACTATAACTACTGCTACCTACTCCTACTCCTACTGACCTGCAACTACTACAACTACTACTAATAAGAAGGAGTACAACAACAACAACAACAACAACAACAACAACAACAACCAGGTTGGACGTGGGGGTTTGCCCGGGAAAACAATGCGAAACGGCCGGGGAGGGTTTGCCCGAAGAACAATGTCACCGATCAAGTCATAAACACTGCATGGTTCCCACCCATGGAAAAACATGTTGTTTGGCCACCAAACCTCTTTTCCACACAGCTGTGTTCTCGCAAACTAAAACCAACCCCAAGCCGGCAATGTTTCCGGTCAAGGCCAGGATTGACACAAACATCTCAACAACACACTGACACACACACACACACTTCTGAGCCGGTGCACTTGAACGGGTGTGCTTACCAGTCGGTGGGCTTGGATACAGTTCTGAGCGACTTGAACGGGTGTGCTTACCAGTTGGTGGGCTTGGATACAGTTCTGAGCGGGTGCACTTGAACGGGTGTGCTTACCAGCTGGTGGGCCTGGATGCAGTTCTGAGCGGGTGCACTTGAACGCGTGCGCTTACCAGTTGGTGGGCTTGGATACAGTTCTGAGCGGGTGCACTTGAACGGGTGAGCTTACCAGTTCATGGGCTTGGGAACAATTCTGAGAGGGTGCGCTTGAACGGGTGTGCTTACCAGTTGGTAGGCTTGGATACAGTGGGTGCACGTGAACGGGTGTGCTTACCAGTTGGTGGGCTTGGATACAGTTCTGAGCGAGTGCGGTTGAACGGGTGTGCTTACCAGTTGGTGGGCTTGGATACAAGTTTCCTGATCGAGCGCGCTTGAGTTGGTGGTTTTGGATACAGTTCTGAGCGGTGAGCTTGGAACGTATGGTGTGCTTACCAGTGGTGGGCTTGGATACAGTTATCTTAGCAGGTGTCACTTAACGGGTAGTTGGTGAGCTTGGATACAGTTCTGAGCAGCGGGACGCACTTGAACGGGGCGCTACCATTTGGCGGGCTTGGATCATCAGTTCTAAGCGGGAGTCACTTGAGGCCGGCTGGCTTACCCCAGCGGGTGCGGCTTGAACGGGTGTGCTTACCAGTTGGTGGGCTTGGATACAGTTCTGATCTTGAACGGGCGGGTGTGCTTACCAGTTTGCGGGCTTGGATACAGTTCTGAGCAGGTGCGCTTGAACGGGTGTGCTTAACAGTTGGTGGGCTTGGACACAGTTCTGAGCGGGTGCACTTGAACGGGTGTGCTTACCAGTTGGTGGACCAGTTGGCAGCTTTTGGCAGGTGCGCTTACCAGCTGGCAGCTTTTGCAACAACGGCCAGGGGGGTTTGCCCGTCATTTTCAAGTCGCGCGCGCGATGTTTGTAAAAACGATGCCCGACGTGCGACTAACAACATCATGCTGACATGAAGATGCCAAACAAAAGCGCAGTCATTATCTGCGAAGAAATGCACATGCCCAATGATATGTGTAAGATATGCTGCGTTTTACAGCACGTCGCGCACCCATCTGCCGCGGTATGTGCCAAGGCATCGTGCGTCACAAGGCTGCAATGCACTGATGACCAGACAACGAACGCAGGTATAGTTTCGACTCTGCCGACAGCCAAATGTCCTGGTAAAAACGGGGCGACTTGGCAGTCACATGTTTTTACAGTATGTTGCGCTGCTGAAATCCCGGGCAAACCCCCCCCCGTTGAGCCAACAACAACAACAACAACGGCAACAGCAGCAACAACAACAAGAACAAGAACAAGAACAAGAACCACAACCCGCAACCCACAACCAACAACCAACAACCAACAACCAACAACCAACAACCAACAACCAACAACCAACAACCACCAACCACCAACCACCAACCAACACCAACCACCAACTAAAAACACCAACAACAACAACAACAACAACAACAACAACAACAACAACAACAACAACAACAACAACAACAACAACAACAGCAGCAGCAGCAACAACAACACCAACAATTACTACGCCTACGACTACGACTACGACGACTACTACGGCTACGACTGCTGCTACTGCTACTGCTGCTGCTACTGCTACTACTACTGCTTCTACCACTGCTACTTCTACTGCTGCTACTACTACTGCCACAGCGAATCATGCCCCCGAAGCATACCCCGAATCATACCCGGCCACCGTAAAAAGTACAAACCCAAATATATTTCTATATACATATATGTATGTGTTTGTGTATGTGTCTGTTCCGTTTTTGTGTACATATTTTATGCTCCCAGATGCGAAGTATGAGTCTGCAGTCGATTCATTGCAAACAGGATTGCATCGAAGCTGAGTCGGTCAGACATCAGACATGAACTCAAAGCCTGGTATACCTACGCCACGGCTCCACAGAAGCGGTGCACTGGGCATGCCGCCCCGGATATTGGATAGAATTGGAAAGCCTGCATTCATGGAGCTGAGAAATGGAAAAACCGAAATGTAGAGCAAATTAGTCAGGGACTTGACTTGTTGGAATTGCCACATCGCTCAGATGGCCTCTCGCAGACATCACCGACACTGCAGTTTGTTCATTCATTACAATGCGTCAGTCTTCCCACATGCATTCCCAAGTCTCCCATCCCAGCGTCGGCTTCTAGAATGTACTCATTTGTTAGCTGGCTTTCTGCCAGGCTGCAGAAGCCTCTGCGGATGCAGCTCAATTGCAGGGCGAGGGCATCGTACCTCGGATTGGCGGCTTCCATTCGCGGCATACCCATCACTAATCGCAGGCAACACCAAAGTTCGGACTCCTGAATGCCATGTGACCAAGGCAAGACAGCGTCGAGCTATTATCGATGGCATCCGAGAGTCGGTGACCTTTGGCACCGAGGATCTTTGGCTGTGCGGTTGATTTGTTTCGAACGGGGCTAACGCTTCTCGCCCTGCGCGCACGCTGCTGCCATAAGAGTACCTGGTGTTGGGAAAGAGAGCAGGGCATCCGAGCATCTCGCAGAAGGGCTGCCAGTGTTGGCCAGGAGGAGCTGTCGGCGGATCACATTTCACATCTTCTTGTTGTCACCCAGTGACCTCGCCGGCAATTTGATCGGTGCATCCGATGCAGGTTCGATTCGGTACCATTGCAGGTACTATGAAACAATGCGGGCAGCTGTCCTAGCATAGCCAAAGCGGCCTAGTTGAGCTGTGTGGGGTTGCTGGCTGCACTCGCATGCACAAGCTTTCGCCGGCAGGAGAGTGTCAAAGTGGTCCTTGTTAGTTCCTACCGCCTCATACATGGCCGATGCTTGCTTGATATGTCCGACTCGAGACTCACATACCCTGCATGCACTGTTGTTGGGCGTGGAATGACGGTGCACAGAATCTGCACGAAATCCACAGGCTTGCAAGGTAAGAAACAACATTGCTACCAAGGGGTTCGCCATCGTTCAAGCCAAGCAGGAAACGGGGGCTCTTGAATTCTGAAAGGGGTTTGCAGAAACATGCACTGAGGATGTGGCTGCAAGCAACCAATTCTCAATAGTTTTCCTGGATGGCAGTGCCGGGACCCCGGTCAGTTTTGGATGAGCAAGCTGAATGCACAAGGCTCACGAGCCTTTGCACGACCGAACAAGTTCAGAGTGGAGGATGCAACTATAATTGCCGAAGCAAGCACATGCCAGCGCAACTACTGCCTGATAACAAGTTCGGCTTACGTTGTTGGCTTCCGCAGTTTACGATCCCGATATTGCCTTGATGCTGTCAGGCAGGGACTTAGGATCATTCATTGTTTGAAGCCTGAATGCTTTCTAGTGTTGAATGCTTTTAGATACTGTACATGCTGTTGCATTCGTAGTGTTACCATCAGTGTGCCCTCGTCCTGTGTCCTCCTTCCAAGTTGATCCGTCCAACCGCTGCTGCTAAGATGCCAAGAAGATGGTGCTCCCGTTCTTGCCAGTTGTCTTCTTCAGCCAATCTGCTAGTTGCCGCGGGTTGCGCTTTTTGTTGACACATGTTTGGTTTTAGCGGCGGACAGGTCCATGAATCGCACAGAGAAAGTGGTGCTAGAACCCGCCAAGGCAATGTCTAGAAGCTAAGAGGAGGCAAATAACTCAACGATCGGAGTTTGGTTGTTGCCTTCTTCGTCCAAACTGATCAGAAGCATTCATGTGGCAAAGATCCACTTGTCAAATCTTGGAGTGGACACCTAGCAAAGGGACTGTCCGCGGCAATGCATGGAACGGGCGGTGTTGTCATTCACAAGCAATCCTCATCTAACGCACCGATCCACCAGGTAGGAGCTGTCAAAGACCTGGTTGGTCAAGTAAGCCAGGCCCTAAGTGCAATGCTGAGTGCTTTTGCAGTCAGTTGCGATCGTGCATCGTCAAATATGAACGGTCCACTTTGCTCACCCTGATCCTTGGTCCGCGTGAACGCATATTCTGGAAATAGCCCCTACGCTGCGCTCCATCAGCACCTGGATGGAATTTCTGGATGGATCACTGTGTATTGCTGGGTGTTTGGGACGCAGCAAGTTGGGCGGTGCTGTCAATCCCTTTGCCAATTCCGTCGAGAGTAGCTGCTCTGAGGAAAAGGCATGCCCAGAGGCGCGGCAGCCCCAACCGTTCTAACCTCCCAAAAGTATTTCTGCAAGTTGGCATGGATGTTGAGCAAATATATGCACATATATATATATATGAGATATGAGAGTCGTCCGAAAGGTCCTTGTATTGAGCTATGAAGGGAAAGACCTTTTGGTCTGGCGTTGACCTCCGCGAAAGTTCCGCGAAGGGGGTCGCGAAAGTTAATTGTTTATTCGCGAAAGTTTTGTGTAAGGGTGGCTTGCTAACAGGAAGCTGGAGTGATGAACAATGTGTATTTACCGGCAGTGCGGGCAGAATGCCCGCAGACCAAAGTTGGATGTTTGGCGTGAGATCCGCGAAAGTTTCGCGAAAGTCGACGGGCCTCCCCGCCAGTTTCCTTCCGGACATGAGGCCAACGTGTCCTCTCGTGTTCAGGTAACGGTTGTGAGCTGGAGCTGCGGAAACGCGCTTCGCGTGCTACTTTGGAACTGAAAGGTTGCGACTTTCGAGCTGGGGCTGCGGAAGCTTACTTTGCGTACTACTTTTGTATTAGACAGCTTTGACTTTCGAGGCTGCGGAAGTTTACTTTGCTACTTTCGTATTGAAAAGTGGCGGCTTTCGAGCTGGGGCTGCGAAAGCGTACTTCGTGTATTACTTTTGTGATGAATGTTCTGAAAACAGCCTGCGAAAGTTCCGCAATGGGGTCCGCGAAAGTTATTTTTTTTCTCGCGAAGATGGCGGTTTCCGGAACAAGGAATTTCAGACAACTGTCATATATATATATATATATCGGCAGAAAAAAATGAGCCTATCTGAGACATTGCATGGGCTTTCCGCACAAAACATGCATACGGTAGACAGGACTCGCGTTCCGATTTCCTTCCAAGGCAGCGACATGTGCCAAAGACTCTTTATTCATTTGCTTGCCTTAATTCTGGGACGACCGGTTCGCTTCATCGGACATCAGCACAGGTGGAACCTCCAAGCCAAAGCAGCAGGACCGCAGCGTGTAAGCAACCCAAGATGGTGTGTCTCTGCAAAAACAGATGTCTCTCGTAGATGAACATCAATTCAGCTGGTAAATAAAGGATGTACAGTTGATGTTGTAGCCGCTGTTGCTGTTTTTTGCTAGTACAGCCTGTATAATGCGTTCGCTGTTGTTGCCGTTGTTGCTGTTGTTGCTGCCGTGGCCGATTTTGCTATACATGAGCGTTTGCCTGTTGTTTGCTTGACATCGATCGCCTATTGACTACGGGTTTTCTTTTCGTCCTTATTGCTGGAGCAGATTATCGATGATGATATGAGGAGGACTTTGATGATCATGCTGATGATGTCGATGATGGTAATGATGGTGATGCTGACGATGACGATGCTGCTGATGAGGATGAGGATGAGGATGACGACGACGCCGACGACGATGATGAAGATGATCATGACGATGATGGACGACGGCGCACAATGATGGTGATCAAGCAGAAGCAGAAGAAGACGGACACAGAACAAGAGGACAAGGATGAGGATGCAGCTGAGGTGGACGATGACGATGATGGCGGTGGTGGGGCTAATGTCAAAGCTTTGTCCTGACAAAAGCAGGGTGACTTCGGTTCGGTTCGATTTCGAATGTAAATTTGTTCCTCTGGTTCGGTTCGGTTTCGATTGTGATATTCGCACTGTGTTTGTTTCGCTTCTCGGTTCTGCTCGGTTCCTTTTCTTTGGAGGCAGCAAAATCGCATTTCTGGCTGCAAGTGGGCTTCTAGCGCTTCAGGGGCCGCAAACACAATATCAACCCAGAATCGGTTTCTAGTTCGTTTTTGCGCTTGGCCAACCCTGGCCTGAAAAGCACGCTTCGAGGCATCAGCTTTCCATGATTGGTAAGCTGTGGCATCATGAACGTGCTGGCCTTTGACCAGTAGCCAGTAACCAGGGAAAAAGAGCACACACACACACACCAAATCACGCCCAAATGAAGCCCCAATCCGCTGCGTGTCTGCGACGTGCCAAACAGCGTGCTCTGGCAAAAGGGGTCCGGGCTTGTCAGAATGGTCAGGGTTTCGTTTTGGCATGCCTTTACATCAAAAGGGGTCTGGGAGGGATGCCCCATGGGCTTCCCTGAACTCAAACCTTTTCCCTTTAAACACAACCTGAAAAAGCGCACAGCTGTTCGCAAACGGTTGCACGGTTCCGAATCGGGCGGTTCCGTTAGAGCAAGCCACCTGGTGCATTCATTTCATAGGAACCACGTTCAGGGTTAATGTCCTGTTGTGTCGAGCATGAAGCTGCGTACCTTGTATAGGCCGCGGAGTTTGTGTTTGTGTTGTAACTGTTGATCTTGCGATCGCTTGTTTGTCAGCCGGAGCCAGTGGACTTGGAGGGTGGATTGTGCAGAATGCCAAGCACAGGACATGGTTCTCGACGGGCTGGCCAGCCTAACTGACGGCATGTGATTGAGCCCTGGATCTGGATCTGGCAAATTGACGTGCATGCAGGCCTGTATAGTTTGAGATAGCAAATGGCATTTGTGTTGACGTTGCCGGCCAGTATCTCCTTGCTTTGCCGCCGGTCTCTTTCTTGGTTCGCAAGAAACAACTCCGATATTGTCCATGCTTTGCCTTGTGTATGCCTGTACAAGTGCCTGAAATTCAGATGCGAAACGAATTGCCAGCGACATTTTCTAGTACTGTGTTAGGTTGCCGCAGGCTTCGTTTACTGGTAGACACTTCTTAGTGTAGACGAAGCAATTCGGATTCAGAGCTAATGCTTGCCAACTCTGGGGGTTGCACTCCGGCCCTAGGGCTTAATGAGGAATCGATGGATGCTTGTATCATTGCTGGTGAAATCGAATGATACTGTAGTTTGCGCGAATCCAACTTGGTTGGAATTTGCGGGCATTTCCCATGCTTCCACGAAGTGGACGCTTTGCGCATGTCCTCCTGTAATTGGAAATGGAGGACTAAGAAAAGCGCGCGCGCAGCAGCCCGGCACATTGATTTACTGATCTTGGGTTGGTTCGGACTGTGCCCAGAATCATCATACTGTTTGTGTATGCACACTGTGCTCCGCGCAACGCTTTGTCGTGCCCTGTTTGTTTGTTTGTTTGTTTGTTTGTTTGTTTGTTTGTTTGCTTGTTGCTTTGTTTCTTTGTTTGTTTGTTTGTTTGTTTGTTTGTTTGTTTGCGCCCTTGGATTTGTGTGATTTGTGGACCGCTGAGCTGCTTCCGTAAAAGGCCTCTTCCTTGGCGAAGCAGATCAAGTTCGAGAACCAGGCAGACGGCCACATGCCCCTCAGTCCAAACATGGGGGGTAAGAGTACGCTGAGATGTTGACTGGTAATGCGCAAAGCCCCTGTCGCAACCTGTACCTGTCTACGATCAACAGGGATATCCTTCGCACAGAATGCAACGATCCCTCCGGGGAGTTCGAATGTCTATGTCCATCAGTCCACGGGGCTTTTCAGCGCTGATAATGCTCACATGGCAGATGCCTTTTGGTTCAATCCCTGCACACAGGTTTGGTCCTTTCATCCAGGGATGAAAATCTTCGCCCGGTCAGGGATGGCCCCGTTCTCAACGTCCAGTCATTTGGGTTAGGAAAAGCGTGCGTCTTCATCAAGCAGTTCAGAAGCACGTGTTTACAACAGCCACCTTGCCTCATAGAAGGTTCACCACTATTGAACAACGGCTCGTTTGACACGTGTTTCCTGACGTGGCACAGCGAGGCCGTCAGGGTCTGAGCGCGTGATTCCTGCATACCCAGACCGCACGCCTTCATAATTGTTTGATAGCCCTCGCCTGTTTGACATGTGCAGCCAAGGATCCATTGCGTCATGGGTGACTTGGTCGCACAGAGCAAGTGCTGCTGGCTTTGCTGAAGCCATCACAAGAAGTGCGGACAAGCACCTCGTGCCAGAACACGCAGTGCCCCAAAAGGAGTTGGCCGTGGGGTCATTGTTTGATTGTGGGGACTCAGCTAGCAACGGCTTGTTTTGAAGCGCACAGAACTGGCAGTTTACAGCGGTGGCTTCCGCTTCCGCGGTGCCGTACAAGGGCAAATATGGCCAGGATCACACATGTTCATGTTGTGCAGAGTTATGCATCACGGTTCATGTCTCGAGAATAATTGAAGGCTGACTTTGGGACTCATGGAGCCCTTGCCACTGACTTGTAGCTAGTGAATCGCCTGACCTTTGCTTGTTGTGTCCAGCCGAGGTGACGGTGGCAGGCAGGCCTCACATCCAGTTCAGTCGTACAGTCTGCCTGTCATCAGGGGAATCAAGGCCGAGGGCCCACCACTTTGTGTTGACACAGCCTAAACTCCCAGGTGACCACCAGAGTCTATCGCAATTGCTTTCATTGGCATTTCATCAGCAAGTCGACTGCCTAAAGCATGTGAGCATGTTGCATGATACACAGCACCCTGCGCTTGAACCTACAAAGCACCTGAAGCAGCCTGTCTTGCTACGCTCTGGGGATGGGCATCCATCCTTTTGGCATTTTTTTTGACTTGGAGCCGAGTTGTGAGTTTGTAGGTGTCAGCGCCTGAACTGCTATACTGGCAACGAGGAGATAGAAAACGCATTGAACCCAGAGGGCGCTGCCAGAAGTTAGGGTTTGTTTTCAGGCCCATCATAGTGAAGTCCCCCAAGGATAGATGCTGCTTTCCCTGCAGTTCTGCTTGAAAGCTTTGGACGGCTACTGGAAGCTCTTACCGCATGAGCAGTTGGCCAGATCAAACGCAGAGCACTCTCTCAGCCAATTGCGCTAGCAGCAAGCTCAACCGCTGGTCACACTTTATTGGTACAAATGTGACAGTAGACATGACTCAAGCACTTCTGTTGCATGATGAAGGATTAATTGTTTGCAGTGCTGACATACTCGTGAGCATCCCAGCTCTATGCAGCTGACTAGACTGTTGCTCCTTAATGTTGAAGGTTGCGACTTGAGATGTGTTCAAGTTTGAAGCCGAGGCTTTGGACAAGTTGAGAGTGCGGCAGCACAACATGTGCGAAGCTGTCATGTGCTTAGCACGTTGGGCTAAATGGACAGGATGGGAGCGAGTTGGAAAGTCTTCAAATTCTTGAAGCTTGGATGCGTTTGAAAGTCCGTAAGCATTTGCGTCACTTGCCAGTCGAGGCATCCTGTTCAAGCAATGCACACGACCCGAGGTGGACGAGATGCTGAAGCAGGAAGAGGCTGTGGCATGTGATCCTGTCGCAAAAAGTTTGCTTGTAAATATGTTCTCAGAAACTGGAGCGTCGAACTCGCACTCGTGCCAGAAAGCAAACGGGGAGCCGCCAGCATTTGAGGGCGACTCCTTGCGTCGGGAATCCCAGACCTTCCAGCATTCAATTGAAAATCATCTCAAATCGCTTCTGTTTATTCAAGCACATTCAGACGGTTGAACCTTGGTGGGACATGTTGTTTTGTTATACGGAGTGTGGCTAGGCGGGTGCTTGCAGCAAACCAGCTTTGAGGTGCTTCTGCGGGAGCGCTGGACGCTGCTCAGGCCTGGGGATGTAGCGACGAAATGATCTCGCTTGCTTTGCTTCCAGTGGCCAGACCCATGCGCATACTTGAAGATCAACAACATGAATTGGCATGGAAGGCCATCTAGCTTGATGCTATGGTGAGCTGCTGGAGTTGGCTCCTGCCTCCCCTTTTGCACATTGCAGAAAGGCTCAACATGTCAGAATTCTAAGTGCCTGGTGTGCTCTTGGTGTCAAGGTCACCCAGTCGAGAGGTAGCACATTCTGGCAACAGCAGTTGCCTCATTGTCAGTCCATTTTGTTGCATGTGTCACATGTTGCATCCGCAATAGGCTGCAGCTCAAGCATTGCCTCTAGGCATTTGGGTAGTTTCACCAGCAAGCTGTGCATGGCATGTTCTTTGATCTTTAATCCTTTGCATTGCAAGTGCATCATTGCATGAGAATGAGGAGCAGACAGACTCCCCCAAGCAAGGCACGAGAGAAAGGGGCGGTCGCATCAAGAGACTCGGTCATGCTGACCGCTAAGCCTGTGGTTCGAGGCCATGCACCAAGTTTCGACTTGGTAGCGGAGCAGCTGCATAAAGATCCTTGGTTCCTACGCTGTGGTGCGTTCTGTTGCAGGCGGTATTGTGGCTGGGTTTTCGCATTGGCTCTGACGTTGTCTGTAGGCATCGGTTTGGTCCTGGTATGGGATCCTCCTTATGCGGTGTCGGGGCACAAGCCAAACACCACGGAGATGCTTGGCAGTGTAATTTCGCGGACTCAGCAGAATGCCGCGGCTGCAGTGGAACGGCTGGAAGCAGTGCAGGATGCGCTACATTCAGATGCAACTCCTGAAGAATTACTTCACAGACTTGATCGTTTGGGTTTGTTAGACGAGCAGATGCAGGGGCAGATGCTGAATCTACAGCAAACGCTTGCAGCGTACAGTTTTGCGAATGGAACGCATCAATCACCGGAGGGAAACGCATCTTCCACATCTGTTATAGCAGTGCAAGTGCAGCAGCTGTCACAGAACAGTTCGTGGGAGAACCTGACGGCCGAAGCAATTGACAGCAGGCAATTCGTGTTTTCGGGCAACTGGAAATTCGGGGTGTGTATGGGGGGGGGGATGCATGGGGTTGGGCGCGGGAGAGGGTGGGGGGGGGGGTTGGGGGGGGGGTGGGGCGTGGTGGGGGGGGGGGGGTGGGGTGTGGAGCGGAGGGGTTTGGTGCATGGGGGGGGGGGAGGGGGGGGGGGGGTATCTGGAGCGGTGCGGGGGGGGGGTGGGGGGGGGGGGGGGGGGGGCCGGGAGGGGTTCTGGGGGGGGGGGGGGAAGGGGGGGGGGGGGGGGGGTGGGGTGTGGGTATGGTTTATGGTGGTGGGTGGTAACTCTAATGGTGTTACGTTATGTTTGTGATGTGGCAGGTTGCAAGTGGCATGGAATTAGTGTAGGTGGACAGATTAGTTTGTGACGGGTAGGATTTCGTTGGTGGAATTGCGCAGTTGAGCAAGAGCTGGCGAGTGGTTTTGATTCTGATCTCAATAGCTGGCGCATGTGGTTTGGTGTTTTCTATGAACGCTGGACCTTGGGGACGTCAAGGACCTCATCCACCGCAGCAGCACCAGCGGCAGAACGTGCATATAGGGGATGCCGGTCCCCCATTTGTGGGAACGGCTACCCTAAAGGTTCCACCAGCTTGGGCAGCCGAACGTGCGCACTGGTATTCTTTGCGAAGCTGGTTGAGTGACCTAGTATTATGGGCATCAGCCACGGACCTTGACCCGGTCAGGCAAGGCCCTGTCGCAGCTTTGCAAATCACTGGCGCAGCGCGTGAAATCGTCCGTGAAATTCCTCCGCAACATTTGCGTGACGGTGTGCAGGATCCTCAACAAGGACGCATCCCTGGCCTCATGCTTTTGGCTCGTGCACTTACCGATCGGTATGGTCCACTGGAATCTGAAGTGGCAACGCGAGCTATTAGTGAGCTGGTCACGTTTACACGCATGCAAGGGGAATCGGTAGATGCACTTCTAGTTCGGTTCGAAGTTTTGCGTGTACGAGCTCAGCAACGTGGAGGTTTGGGAATCAACGCGCAAGGGCTCAGTTGGATGCTGTTGAACGCACTACGCCTGCCTCCCGAAATGTGGGATCGTCTTTTGCTGGCAAATCAGGGCATTCTCCCGCAAGATGAGCAGCAGCTGGCCGCACTGTGTGACAGGATTCGCAGGACTGGCCATTTGTTGGAGGGTGGCTATCATCGACATCCCGGGCAAGGTGCCTGATCCTGGTCATTTTGCAACTGCTGGAAATGGGTTTTTTCCGGTGTTTGCAGCGTCAGATCAAGATCATGGAACCAGTGCTTATTTTGGCGATGACACCCCATCAGCAGCAGCAGGTGCGGCTTCCAGTGGTCTGGACCGGGTCACCGGGGCAGCAGGCGGTATTTCCTATTACGAGCAGCAACGCGATGACCGCTGCAACAGAGATCGACAAGCTCAGAGACTGCAGAGGTCGCCCTATGGCAGAGTCTATGCGAGCTTCCTGCCGAATTCCGCATTTGCAGGCAACAAGGGGGCAAAAGGTGGAAAAGGTAAAGGAAAGGGAGGTGCTCGGAATCCCCGTGGAAAAGACGGCAAAGTTCTCCTGTGTTCAAAGTGCGGGAGTGATCAGCATTTGTGGAGGCGATGCCCGCAGACCACGGGAGGCACGGCTCCGGCAACAGCCTCTCCACCGGCCCTGGCCATGTTGGCGGGTGTGGGCTCGGGCAGCAGTGCTCTGGCTTTGACGGCTGCGCAGTCAGCGTTTCCTGGGGTGACTTTCAACTACATGTCACAAGCAGCGGGTTCGATGCGATCTGGATCGTCGGTAGCAGGTGGCAGCGCATATGATGCAGAGTTGGAAAGCCTTCGCAGTGTGTCCACGGTTCGCAAGAGGGCCGAGGGCGATTCGACCTACACACCCAGCAAGCTGGCCCGTGAGAGTTTCATGCAGAACCCCATCATCGATGATGGTGACGATGCTGGTACGGCGGCAGATGACGAGGAGGAGGAGCTCATCCCAGACAGCGCAAGCAATGTTGGTGCGCATCCCTCATCAGTCAATGCCGCGTCAACGGCATGGAACATCAGTCAGGCAGCGCGTGGTTCGAGCAGCGATCAAGACCAGGGAGAACGCGCCGAGCATGCCCGACGAGTCACGCTTCAGCTTTCCGAGCTTCTGGGCGGCGCAAGCTTTGGCACGGGCGCGCAGTTTTTTCCATCGCGTACACATGGGAACTACCCATGGTGGGATGGAGCGAGTGGCCCCGATCAACCACAAGTTTTCCATGCACGGACACGGATTGATGGACGTGTCGGTCTGCTGGTGGACACTGGTGCTCATGACAATTTGGTTGGAAGCGTGACACTGGATGATCTGTCAAAGCAAGTTGGTGCCCAGGCTCATCAACGTAATCTGGATCGTGTTTTGCCTGTTTCAGGCGTGGGAAAGGAGGAGCAGAGCCACGCATTCTGGGCAAATCGATTGCAGATTCGCTGACGCGCAGGGCACTTTGCAAGTGGGCAGCTACACAGCGCCGGTCATTGGTGGCTCAGCTTTACCTGCACTTCTGGGCCTACGTTCTCTGCGCAGCAAATCAGCCATCGTTGACACGGCCACTCCGGCTTTGATCCTGCCGGGCCCAGGTGGCATTGAGTTCAAGCTCAGTCCAGGAAGCAAGGTGCACAAGTTACTGCTGAGTGATAGCGGTCATTTGGTTGGTGCCCAGGCTCATCAGCGTAATCTGGATCGTGTTTTGCCTGTTTCAGGCGTGGGAAAGGAGGAGCAGAGAGCCACGCATTCTGGGCAAATCGATTGCAGATTCGCTGACGCGCAGGGCACTTTGCAAGTGGGCAGCTGCACAGCGCCGGTCATTGGTGGCTCAGCTTTACCTGCACTTCTGGGCCTACGTTCTCTGCGCAGCAAATCAGCCATCGTTGACACGGCCACTCCGGCTTTGATCCTGCCGGGCCCAGGTGGCATTGAGTTCAAGCTCAGTCCAGGAAGCAAGGTGCACAAGTTACTGCTGAGTGATAGCGGTCATTTGATTCTCCCTGTGCACCATGTGGCAGATGATGGAGCTCCAACAGCAACGGCAGTTGGATCTCTGGATTTCACGATGAAGTGCAGGCATTCCAAAGACAATGTGACGCCCAAGGAGAAGGCAAGCAGCAGCAGCAGCAGCAAGGCTGGCGCGAGCTCTTCGGAGCGTCACTGACCGAAGCATGACGAGATGCAAGATGAATTCAAATGCATGGACAGGCCGCAAATGACGCAATATCAATTTCAAGGTTTTGCTGAGACCGTGGTCTGGGTGCTGAGCGATCAGTCGGGCTTGCGGCAGAGCATTTTTCTGAGTCATAATTGCAAGGTGAACAGCGTGCATCACGATTTACATTCTCGTTCACATGCAGATTTTCTCAGTCAATCCCTGTCGTTGTGCAGACCTGATGTTTTGTGGATACGTCTTCATGGACCTTGTGCAGGTACGGGGAATAAGCGTGACTGCAACCGCACAGGTTTTCTGGTGAGACTAGCACAGGAGCATCTTGCGCGTGGAAAGGTGGTGTTGGAGGCCAACGTTCGATCTCTGGTTTGGTCGTATCATTCAGTAGCAGCACTGAAGGTTTTTTTGCAAGAGACGAAACATCGCTGGTGTCGTTATGAAACATCTAGCAACGATGATCCCTGTCAAGCGATCACGCAACTGTGGTCCAATGTGCAGCTGGGCAGTCGTGAAGATTGTCACTGTAGCAATGGACGTGTGCATGTGCATTTGAAGCAGCTGACATTTGGGCATCAACGGGCTCGTGAAACTGCGGTATTGCAGAGCTTAATTGCAGGTGTTCTGGCAAGCGACACGGCTGACTTTGCGGATAAGGCAGGTGCTCAGAACAGGCAACCTGAGTCGAGAAAACAGAGCTGGCCACAGAGCAACACTCCAGTTTCGCGTGAGAAAAGGGTGCAGTTTGACACACATGAGTCTGGTGATCGGATCGGTGCTTCGGAACCTGGAGTCGGTGGAATCCGAGTTTCGGCTTTGGTGTCGCAACAGACCACCAGAGCCACGCAGCAATGCGATGACACGTTTCATGCCTTAAGCACAACGAATCCATGTGCCACTGCAACTTCAGACAAGGTTGGAGCGAAGACTTCACTTTGTTTTGAAAATGCAGCTGGGATCAACTTAGCTTTCCCTACGGAAAATGCAGAACGACAGAAGCAACGCAAGAAAGCGGGCTTGAAGGTGAAGCCACGTGAGAAGGAGGTGGAGCAACACCAAGACGATGTTGGAGAAGACCTTCGCAGTCTTGAGCTGGACGATAACCCTGAGCGGACGGAAGCGCTTTTCATGCAGCAGGCAGATGATGAATATGCGGTCTTCGCAGCCGTCGACAGTGCAAGAGCGGGTTTGTTGGTGCCGAGTGATGAGCAATCCACGTATGGGACGCAGACAACTGCGCAACTTGCATGGTATTTGGACAATGGGTTTCCTTTGTCAGCGCAAGTTGATGTGTGTGAGCTGTTTGGTGGAGCAGGCGGCGCTACAGAAATATGCATTCGGAAACACGGCTTGCAGGGTGGTCAGAACTTTGAGATGAAGTTTGGTTTTGACCTGAGCAAAGCCGCCGACATTGCTGTTCTGTGGAGGTATTTGCGAGAGCATAGGCCACGTGTCGTGACAATGTCACCGCCTTGCAGGGGTTTCGGGCCGTGGCGGTTTTTGAACCGTGTGATACACCCTCAATCTTACGAATTGGCTGAATCTGAAGGTCGTCAACTGGCAATTTTGTGCGCAGAGGTTGCAGAGTTTCAATTGCGACGAGGAAGTCACTTTGTCATTGAGCAACCTCGCGGCAGTGCACTTTATGACTTACCAGCATGGCGAGCGCTCTCGGATCGCTGTGTCAGATGTAACTTTGACCAGTGCAGATTGGGTTTACGCGCGAGAGTTTATCCGCATTTGCCTTTGCAGAAACCAACAGAACTGCTTGCTTCATGTGCGGAACTTGTTACACATCTGGCAGGTCTCAAGTGCAATGGTGATCATGCTCATGGAAAGGTGAACTATGACGCCGCGGTCTGGCCTTATTCGTTCTGTCGTCGCTTGGCGCGCGGAGTGGCAGACACAATTCTAGTGATGCGTGAGCAAGAGCAGCGAGTCCAGCAATCGTTTCCGACGTACAGCTGTCCAGGATGCCGTGGTCATCTTCGAAATGATGACCCGAAGCATACGAGAGATGAAAACTGTCGGCATCCATATGTGACTAAAAAGCGTTGGACGTGTGATGGATGTGTGCGAGAAAGGCCTAGACATCACGAGTCACACGCTCTGGACGTGACCTGCAAGTGGACAGTGGCTCAGTTTCGCGAAGGGGCAGGAAAACCTCGCACAGGAGCTCATCCACGTGATCCAGCAATCAAGGCAAGCGGAGAGCCAACAAGTCGCATGAGACTGCCGGCCCCGTCGAACACAGAAGGAGTGAAAATGGACACCGCTCAGCCAGTGTCAGAAAACATAGGGTCACACCCTGAGGCTGCGTCGTCTAGACCGTCAGCAGCAGTGAGGCGAGCAGATAAGGCAGAATCTGGACCCGTGGTTAGACGAAGGTTCGTGGATGCTGAAGCTCAAATCAACATTCCTGAAGGTGCCGGTGGACCAGATCGTATTGCAGAGGAGCCGCAGTTGGCTGAACAGCCAGAAGGGCGAGAGGTTCCTTGGACTAGACATGATCTGGGCGCGGCTCTGCAGCATTTGAGGTCGCTCAGGCCAGGAGTGGTGAGACGCGCGTTGAGACGTCTGCACATTCGTTGGTATCACGCTGGCGCCAGACGCATGAAAGATCTTCTCACTGCGGCAGGCGTGGATCCTGCAACGGTGCAGTTGGTCGATGAAGTGGTATCTACCTGCTCAATCTGTCGCATGTGGGTTCGTCCGGGGCCAAAGTCAGTCACTTCGACAAGATTGCCGCAGCGTTTCAATGAAACGGTTGAATACGACTTGTTATTTGTCAAGCGATATGTGATTCTTCACATGATTGACACTTGCATCAGGTGGAGCGCAGGAAAATTGGTGTTCGGGCGTGACTTCGACTCCCTGAAAACTGGAATGTACGACATCTGGTTCAGCAAGTTTGGCTATCCGCAGGAGCTGGTCGGTGACAAAGAAGGAAGTCTGGACACTGAAGAAGCCGCAGCTCATTTCGCCAAGTTGGGTATTAAACTCACGCTGAGGGCACGCGGGCAACACGCTGGAATGGTTGAGCGCCACAATGAACTTCTTCGATCTCAGTTCCACAAGGTTGAAGGACAAGCAATAGCCGATGGCTTGAGAGTGGACGTGTCGGAGATGCTCAGCGAAAGTTTGTTTGCGAAGAACGTGCTGTGTGTCGTGGGTGGTTATTCACCCTATCAAGCTCTGTACGGTCGTACCCCCCCAATTCTGGATGTGTTATCGGAAGAAGCGCCGGAGTCCGATTTTTCACACTGGAGGTTGAGGCAGATTGCGGTTGAAGCAATGATACAAGCCACAGCAGAGCAGAAGGCGAGTCGAGCTGAGAAGAGCAAGAGCAGACGCGCTGGTGAACTTCAAGGCTTGGCGGCTGGTGACCAGGTTGAGTTTTTCAGGCCACCAACTACGAAGGATCACAGCGGATGGCATGGTCCAGCACTAGTTGCAGACGTCACTTCTTTGAGTGATGGGGTGATTTCGGTGAAGTGGCAGTTCAGAATAATAGCCTGTCGAGTGCAGGATGTCAGGCGTGCGCTGGTTTACCTGTGTTTGCACAGCAGTTATGTGGCGGACTCCCCCATCGACATCCTATTCTCTGCAGCAGAACGAACAAATTCTGATGTGATCAGGGTTGGATGGTTCAAGCAAAATGGTTCCTGGATTAGCTGTGAAGCAAATCGGCACTATGGCAAGGTACTTTTGGCTGGACTATATGTTTCTGCGTGCTGTTTGCATCTTGATGGGGTGGTCAGTTTCCGATTTGGACGCCACGCACGAGGACTTACAGCCGTTGCCTGTGATGACTCCTTGGTGCTGTGGTGGGAAACTGGAAGACGCGAGTGTTGGTACAACGCTTTCGTTTCGGGCGCGCAGTATGTGAATTTTGTCCGGCTGGCAGGCGGACGAGCAGTGGACATGTCGTTTGTGCAGTTCTTCATGATGGACAGCGAAAGCGTGCGAGAAGTGCGAGGCGATCATGATGACGTGCCCAACCTGGGAGGTCCATATGAACCCAGACTGCCGCGACTATTGCCAGTCAGTGTGACCGATACCGTACTGTCGCCTGCGCGACGGCGCGCGCGAGCAATTGCAGATGTCTCAGAAACAGATCCGATCAGGAATGACAGCAGCGTGGCGCAGAGCAGTGGGGATGCTGGAACTTCGGGGGACCACGGTGTTGAATATCCAAGGAATTCGGTTCAGCCTGTGGAACCCACTCTTGCAACTTCCGAAGATGCTGTGTTCCTGATATCGAATGATCAGCAGCAAGCGGAAGATGATGACGAGCCCGCAGAACTTGTTTTTGATAGAAGCAGTTTTCATGGGATCAGCGGTGTCAAGCAGAAGCTGCATTCTGGTTGGGAACTCGTTTTGCACTATCATGTCAAAGAGCATTCGGATCCTGTCATTCAGCGAATCAACAACATTTTAACCCGTGAGGAGGCGCTGGAAAATGCTGACAAATGCAGGGTTTCCATGATCAAGGAGCTCATGCGTTGGGACAAGCATAAGGCTTGGGAGCGGCGCTCTTTGCGAGGCGCTGACAATCTGTTGCGCAGCAAGTGGGTCTTGAAGTGGAAACAAATCAGCGGCGTGCGAGATATAAAGGCACGGATGGTGGTTCAAGGCTTTCTTGATGCGCAACCAGTGTCCGCGTTTTCTGGCACCACATCGCGATGGGGTCAGCGTTTGGTGGTCATTGCTGCCATTCAGAACTCCTGGAGCCTTCACTCTGCAGACGTTTCGGAAGCTTTTTTGAGGGGCATCACCTTTGCAGATCTCTTTGAAGAAGATCCAAGCAAGCCCAGGCGACGTGTTCAGTTGCGGCTCCCGCCGGGTAGCGCCGAACTGATCAGAAGTTTGCCGGGCATGGAGACCTTTGATGAGCAGACGGAATGTTTGGAGATGCTTAAGCCGGGCTTTGGATTGAAGGATGCGCCGCGTCTATGGAACACAGCGCTGAGTCGTGTCTTGCGGAAGGCAGGACTTTCCCACCTGCAGACTGACAAGCAACTTTATGCCAAGCACGAAGGTGGCAAATTGATCTTGCTGGTGTCAGTGCATGTGGATGATCTGAAGATGACGGGAGAAGATGATTCCGTACGCAATTTGATCAAGTCTCTGGAGGTTGAGTTTGATGAGCTCAAACTGGAGAAGGACAACTTTGAGCATTTAGGTTTGCGCCATGTTTTGGAACCCGATGGTTCTCGTTCAATCAGTCAGGAACACTATGTCAAAGAACTTCGTGGAATTCCAGACGCGGACTTGCGGTTGTGTCCGGACGAGTTGGTGAACGCAGACGTGGCAGCACGTTTCAGTTCACTTCTTGGCGGGGTCGCGTGGACAACGCAGACACGGCTTGATATTGCAGTATTTGTCTCAGCTCTTCAACGACACTTGCGCGAGCCTTTGGGCCGTCATGTGATTCATTTGAATCGAATTCTCAAATACTTGCAGAGCAAGCCGCTTAAGATTGTGTACCGCAAGTTGGAGCAACCGTGGCGCATGGTGGCAATTTCTGACAGTAGTTTTCGCGGTGAAGATCAGACTTGTTTGGCCATGCGGAGTGGCATAGTGGCCTTGACGAACAAACAAGGTGTGCAGCAAGGGACATTGCCTATGCAGCTTCTTGAGTATGTCAGCAAGAAACAAACCCGAGTCTGTCGTAGCACGTATACTGCAGAACTGTTTTCGGCTCTTGATTTGGTTGGAATGGCAGTCAACTTGAACTTAGCCATCACTGAGGTGCTGGAAGGTGCAAGCAATGCTTCAACCATGGCAGATCGTTTGGAGCAGGGCGGTTTAGCGCTGAATTTGGATTTGATTATCGATGCTCGAGCAGTGTTTGACAGCATCGCCGCTGAAGATAACAAGACTCCGAATGATCAGCTGATGTATATCCACGCTTTGAAACTGAAAGAATACTTGCAACGACAGCAAGTGTCTCGCATGGTTTGGGTAGACACGAGGTGCATGTTGGCAGATGGCTTAAACAAAGGCAGTGTGTCCCGGGATGCAATTAGAGATCTTTGCATGCGATCATGCTGGCAGGTGGCATATCCACCCAAGATTCATAGCGAACGCAAGATTTTAAAGGCTGAGTCAAACTCTTGATGGCAGGTGCTCTGCAAAGCAGATGAACAGGCAACCTGAGTCGAGAGGTAGCACATTCTGGCAACAGCAGTTGCCTCATTGTCAGTCCATTTTGTTGCATGTGTCACATGTTGCATCCGCAATAGGCTGCAGCTCAAGCATTGCCTCTAGGCATTTGGTAGTTTCACCAGCAAGCTGTGCATGGCATGTTCTTTGATCTTTAATCCTTTGCATTGCAAGTGCATCGTTGCATGAGAATGAGGAGCAGACAGACTCCCCCAAGCAAGGCACGAGAGAAAGGGGCGGTCGCACCAAGAGACTCGGTCATGCTGACCGCTAAGCCTGTGGTTCGAGGCCATGCACCAAGTTTCGACTCACCCAAGCTCAAGACAACTTGTCTATGACTTGATCAGCTGAGTTTCGTGTGGCTCTTGCCTTACCCTTGAGCACGATAAGTATGCTGGAGATCCGGGCGAGAGGTTGGTCAGTCACAAACCTTCTTCGGGACCCTGCTGGATAACAGTGATCTCATTGCAGATGGAGGTTTTGGATACTGGGCGCCTTGTTTCGTAGTTGGAGGGCGAGTCTCGGCCGGGAGGTCGCAGAACAAGGGCTGGAGCCTGGCGCACAGAATGCATTTGTGTTTTGGCTCCTGCCACTTCCAATGAACCAATCCTGAGCAGCTTGCAGTGTTTTTTTGCAAGAAGCTGGCAGTCCTTGTTTCACCCCCATTTTGTTGAAACCTGCTTTGGAAGCAAGCGAACAAGGGAATGTCACGTGGTGTTGAGATTGAAGCTTTGGGGGTGTATGGGGCGATATGGGCAATCAAAAACTATGCACCAAAGCTGGGGAGCGCCGTCATGTCAGCATGTCCGCCATCTCGGTCTTTGGAAGGCTGTTGCAATTGGGTGCCCTTTGCAGGGGGGATGGTCATGGCTCCCACAATGGAATGCGAATCTCTATGCGTGGGTTGATGACAATCTGTGTATTGCGTCAACACAATGTTTGTTAACGCCCTTGCTCCAAAAGCAAACAAGATCAGTGTTCCTTCTGGAGATTTCCACGACCAAGGATGCGTCAGGCGCATGGGGCTATGGGCCCCATGGCGATGCTAGCAGTCCTTGAGGTGCCGCCCCGCAGCGCAGGTCAGTCGTGGAGAAGTACCTTGTTTTCCAGTGGAGGGATTTGGTGCAACAAAGTTCAGTTGGATTAGCTGTTTGCAAGGCACCCTACTCAAACTGTTGACTCTTGACATCGTCTATTGGCACTTTGGCAGAATGGGCCCTTGGCTAATTTCACAGCGCTATCTTTTGATGACTTGCCTTATTTGGGTGCATGTAAGAATTTCCCTTCAAGAAAAGCAACGCGGTAAGGGGTATTTCCTTGCATTTTCAGAGGTGTGAGAACGACGATCTCTATGGGCCTTTCTGAAGGTTGGCTCCAAGAGGTTTGTTACCAAGACCTGATCTGTCAATGCTAAGTCATATCAGAAATTTCTGGCGTGCAAGCCTGCCAGGCTAGCCGTCAGCCGGGCTCGCAGCGAAGTTTCTGGCAAACAAGGCGTTTAGATCGCATGCGCAAATGCGCAGTGGCAGAGGGGAGTCAAGACGAGTGAGCAAACACTTCCAGGGACGGTTTTCCTATGCCACAAGCATCATCTCGTCGCAGCCTAGTTAGCAAAAGTGGGGTAGAGGCTGCTTAAAAGTCTGACAAATTGAACAAGGAATTGCCTTTGAGACTAGTTGAGTTTGATAAAGCTCGCCCTAAGGCGCCGCCATCGGGGCTTGGCAGAGTTCTTGGCGACTTGAGACCAAAATGGCGAGCGCAGCACAGGCTAGCCAGGTAGCCCGAATGGCATTTCCAGCTTTTTGCTGAACCATGACACCCATCGCTGTCTCCCAAAAACGGGTTCTTACCTCAGCGTCTTGGCTCAACGTTGTGCAGCGCTGCAGCGCACACACTGAAACCAAGCGCAATTGCAGGCTGTCATCGATTTTGCATCAGCGGATTCGAACCTGAGGCTGCCTGTTGCTGTGTTGCTGGTCAGAAGGATGTCCAGCAACTTTGCATCAGCTCGATCCGACTCAAAACAGGAGAGACGACCTCGTAGAGCAAGCAACAGAGTGGCACCATGCCATTTCGCTGGATGTCCTTCGCACCAGATGGTCGAGTTCCAGCAGTTGCATCAACTTGTGTCTTGTCTGCCTGCGTAGCCGAGAAGCCCCCGGGTACCACAAGCTCCACTGGCATTCTCATGCTGCGCTGCGCATTGCGATGCCATGGGAGGACGCGGGTTAACCTTGAGATCAGTGCGGCTTGACAAGCAACTTGCGAAAACCCGCTTACACAAAAGCACCGATCCAGGTAATTTGGGTGGAGGTTTGTACTGGGGGTCCTTAAAGTTGCATCGTGCAAGCTCGTGGCACCCAGATCTTTTGCCCCTCGTCCTTTTGTGTTGTGTGTAATTACATCCCATCGGATTCATCTACTTGCAATCGAGGAGCTCGTGTGTCAGATCGAGGAGCGGCCCGCAGAGCATCCGCTGCCTGAGCACCACGTGCGGGTGCCTGGACCGGCGATGAGATGATTTTCCGACCCTTAACGAGATTGCATCATTTTGTATCCAACAACTTCAGTGGTCGCCCGTGTGGAAATGGTTTGTCAAGGACTTGGCCAGGGCCGTGGCATTTGCATTGCATGTTGGGTCTTTGCTTGGTTCTTGGATTTAGCCATCCAGAAGGGTCCGTTTTGCTGCGATCTCAGCAGAATCTCACACATTCAAGCAACGTGATTCAGACTGTCAGCTTTGCACGATTATTCATGAGGCCTTTGCAGCCTCCCTCGAGTGCAGAGCGGCTGGGCTATGGCAAGAGCTATGTGTTGCCGCTGTTTACATGCCTGATGTCCACCCCCAGGCTTTCCAAGGTGGTAGGGGCGGCCGTGCATCCCAGGAGATACATCGCATGGCTGTTGGTCAGCGCGGTCAGCGCCATACTCTTCTTGTATTTCTGGATTTCCTTGGCCCAGCCGGATTGTGCAATTACGCGGGGGGTAAAAAATACTTGTTGGAGTTGGGGTGTTCCAACACGTGGGGGGGTTCTAAATATGAGGTCAACACTATGACAGTTGTTCAAAAGTGGACTCTGCTGGCGCGCTTGGTCCACGTTGCCACAACGCTCCCCATTTGAGCCCAGGTTTCGACGGCATTTTGCGGATGCACCCCCTGGCACGCTTGGCTCACATCAAGTGGAGACCCAGCGCACGCATGCGCACGCTCATTTGCCAGGCGCACAAGTGGCAGATGACAAAGGTATTCGGGGATAGGCGACTTGGCAAAGAGGACATGAGCCCTCGAGCACACGAGCCTCCGGACACATAGGAAGTATCTCTTTGACAAAGTTTGCCCAAAGTAGCGTGGGAGGAGACAAAGGTTGAGTTGCCCCAAAGAGGAGGACGTATGGATACGCACACACACACACACACATCTCTAAAATTTCAGACAGTAGTTGGGTTCATGGTTGTGTGCACGGATGCTTGCTTTTGGCCTGTCTGGCCTTGCTCCTTGAAGCTGTTTCTGAGGATGACTACGACCCCTCCCTCTGCATCCCATGCCTCTTGGCATGAGGTTGCTTACTCTTGCGGTGCGCATTAGACAAGGCCATTCATTGAGCATGCTTTGGATTTTGCAAGTCGGCATGCTTGCTCGAAGCATCATGTGTCCTTTTGTGCGTGGCAGGTCTTTATTTCCTGCGGAGTGCTCGAGGGCATCTTTCTGTGCCTGCGGCCTCAAAGAATTTGCCGATGACTTGAACCTGATGACGGAATCGCCGACAATCTGCTGAAGGGCCATGGAAGGAGCCCATAGAGTTGTCAAAGCGTTGAACAACCCAGCATTTACCCGAGAGAGCCAGCATTGTTGACCACCTCATAGTCATGTGTTCACAAAACCCAGAGTTTATCGCCCAAACCGGCCAGAAGTATGACATAGCTGTTGCAAAACGCCACACCCCTCTCGCTCACCACGATTGATGCTATTGCCGAAGCCACGACTTGCCGCGCCACTCAGGTGTCAATTTGGGCACCTTTTCCCCGCTGATTTTCGAAATGTTTATGTACCGCTGGCAAAACTTGTGAGGATAACATCATTCCAGGTTAGCAGAGTGTTATCCAATGCATCCAGCATTCTGCCACGATTGTAGTACCCATCTCGACGGCAAGGAAGGCTTGTCAATGCAAGTGCTAAGTGTGCCAGGCCTTACCACTTGAAGTACACCGCGCGCTTTGTGGCATGATTGTCCTGGGCACTGACGGTCACTACGCAATCCAACCATCAGCATGTGAAAACATATTAAAATCCAAAGGCATTGCGGCACTTGGCAGCTCAAGAAATCACGCAAAGGACTACGTAGATTGTTTCAAATCCATAGTGCTTGCCTTGCGCATCCGGACATTGCTGAGATTTGAAGCCCTCGTGGCAGGCTGGTGTTCGCTTGGTGGGGCGGCGTGTACCTAGGTCGGCAGCCCAGATTCTAAGAGTGGCAGATGCACCCAAGTGAGAACGGGCCAAACAGGGAGAGTGGCCAAACTACTCGACTGCAGACCTTTTGAAGCCAACCTTAAATCTATTGTTTGTATTTGCTGCTAGGTGGGTTTGCCCTACAAGCGTGCAACATGCTGCATGAGAGCAAAGGCCCTGCTTTACCACCTTGCAGGTAGCAAAAACTTGCCTTTACATGAGGGATGATTCTGGAAGAAGGCAAAGTGCAACAACCCAAATGCGATATTTAGATGCATGTATACTGCATTTAGAATGGATAGCTTCCTCCTAAATTCTGAAGCTGGATGTAACACAAAAGCAGCGAGCCCAGGCTTGAATGCTGCACGCTACGGCCCGGTGGCAGAAGGCATATGCCGCCCCCTCCGCAGCAAATGCATGTCAATGGTGTGTGTGTGTGTGTGCGCGGTGCGTGCATCGTGGCTTGCAGTGTTGGGTCTGCTTGCTGAGCAGTGCCAAACAGTCAGTGGGGCCTCTTTAGTGGAGCATCTGGGGTCTGGGTTTGAGACTTGCCAATACTTCATTCATTATTATTACTCTCAGATTCCAAGTGCTTAGTTTAGTATTGCCAATTACAATTGTTTGTATTGTCAAGACTTGCGCTGAGATTCCCAGATCTCAGATAAACGCCCCTTTAATAAGAGTAATTATTAAGGCTTTGATCTTGGATTTTTGCCCACCCCAAAGATGCTTGACTGAAGCGCCCTCGAAACGGTCAGATTAAAGCGGATTTGGAGTGCTTGCCTAAGGGCCAAGTTCAAATGGCCATGCTCCACCTATAGACCTATGTAGGGATGGATTTTGGGCTATCGTACCCTGTATAAGCTGGGTATATCGCATGTGTAACCGCTCATTGTGGGGTATGCAAGTTGGCCCTTAGATAATGAGGCTACTCTGTTTTGTGTCACGATTTGGCTTTTTGTTTACTATTGTTATTAATTGAGGAATGTGTATAACAACAATCGATGGTTTTGGGACCACTGCTGCAGAATTTCTAAATCTACATAAGTGAGGCCTTTAGCGAGAAGGGCTTAGATAACCACCCTTTAACAGTACAAGGCTCAGGGCTTTGTCTTGGTGACACGTACACATATCTAGTGCGAGTTTGTTATTCCGGCAAAAGAAACCGCTTTCTATTTAAGCGACCCTTGAAACAGCCACTGAATTCTGAATTAAGAAATACGTTGTAGAAAACGACCCCGTATATAAGCGGGTCCCTCCTCATTCGGGCTGCAACATTGCTTCCCTTGCTCGGCTTAACCTAAATGAATGTGTTGCATCCTTTCGACTCGGATTGCCCCGGGATTCCCTGGCATGCGACCCTCATCATGAACATCATGATAGATTTGAACCCCAGACCTTTGACAATACTCTATGTACTCGAGCACGACAATGCAGTGGCAGCGTGCTGGAAGTTGCGTGAAGATGGGCTGAATAGTAGCCGCATCAGGACAAGCTTCCCACATACAGCAGAGCTGGGCATTTCAATGGCTGAGTGATTCACACAAGCAAGCAGGTAGATCACGTGTGGCTGGATGATGTGACACACAATGTGTGGCTTCTGTGTATGTGGTTGTCGGGTCACTTCATGTCAGACTGCACGCACACGCACACACACACTTAAACTCCAAATGGAGAGTGCTAATCTTTCGAGTACAACTGATGAGTCTCGAGTACAACTGATAAGTCTCGAGTATGATGAGGTTCGACTCGCATAACGCTTGGCTTCCCTGTAGTTACTTTAACAGGGACACACAGAAGCAACGGCAGTTCAGGGGGGGACCAAAAGGACATTCAGAACAACACAACCATCTCGGCAGGTACGTCTGACTGATCAGGTCAGATATCAGCGCAGGTCACGACCCTCTTCGTTGGGTCACCGGTCGTGACTGCGGGTGACCCCCCTGCTGAGAAACCGAAAGGGTGGTGACAGGGCATTCTGTCACTCCGCACACACACGCCCCTCAATGAGGGGCGAGAAGTCTCCTTTTCCGCAGGAAGATCACATGCTCAACCCCGTGTCCCTATCGTTGACCAAAAAATCCACCGCGGCGAGGGGAACGAGAAACAGCCCTAAACCGCTCAGAAGACGGGAACGAGAGATCACCACGTTGAGCATTACGAGTGTCGCCATAGAGGACTGAAGCGAGTTGTGAAGCAGTCGAGCGATCACCATGAGAAAACGGAGTAGCATAGGTGAACGTCTCCTCAACTGGAATGGCATCGGAATTCCGAACTTCACCAAGAGATTGATCATGCGAATGATGAGTTGTGAAGGACTCCATTCGAGACAGAATGCGCTGGTATCCCTGATGCTGCCAGTCGCGGATGGTCCATGCCTGACCGTGCTCACCAGTGCGCCCATTGGGATCAGTCACCCGCTGCCATTCCCGAAAAGAATTGTCTGGTAGATCAGGTACAGTTTCTCCGTGGTGCCATCGCTGAGGCTGTCCTGCAGTGTAGATCCGCACCCACTCCTGATCCTGCCAGACCGAGTATTCGAGCCATGGGTGCTGCTTCGAATCCTCGATGTCCATGTCGAAGTAAGAGGCAAGGCGTATCGCGGGCTCCGATCCAGCTGATAGAGGAACAGGCACCATGCACAACCATGTACAAGCAACAACCAAGCAAGGTAATGCAAGTGTGGAAACCACCCTTATTTTGTATGCTACCCCACTCGCGTGCGTCTAGTCCTCATTTAGCTCGAAGATAGGTCTCGCCTTGGCTTTGCAGCTGTCGGGAGGATTAACAGGCCGGTATGGGTCGGAGACCCCAACAGTCTCCGATGGTGTGATTCCACGTGATGCACGTACAGGTTGATGAAGTTGGGAAGCGTGACGTGCGCGAGCTGTCAGTTGTTGAGAAATCCCCTCTTGGAGACGAGTCAGTTCTTCGGTAGAGAAATCCGCCGCATCCGAGGATCTAAGGATCGCTTCTAACATCTGCGGTGACATACTCAATGCCGCGGATTGCGTGGCCACGCTGTGATGATCAGGAAAAGACATAGAATCAAAGTCATGACCAGCTTGAGGGGCAGCGACTCTCCGATAGCCCTCTGTGGCCCAGTCTCTTTTGTACCACATGGTGACATTGAGCTGCTCACCGTCTTGGTCCGGGTTGGGAGCATAGAACTCCCTCCACTCTCTATACGTGTGCGGTGGAGGTGGAGCATCATGTTCTTCATGTGGAGTCCATGATCCCGGATGAAAGATCTTGACCCACTGGGCATCTGGTTGTTGAGGATCCGGACACCATTCCAGCCACGGCATGACAACGCAAACCCGGAAAGACAAATTGATAGGTACGGCTGCAGACAACAATTACTGAAAGAGACACAACTACCACAGTGCAAGAAATCACTTTTGCAGCAATGCACGGCTCCGGTATCGAAGTCAATCTCCCGAATCGAATTGAACTGAACAGACTCCCCAGGAAGGCGAGGACGAGCATCAGCCACCATCCGAGTTGGAGGATGCCGATGAAGAGGTCAATCCAGCGTACATGAGGTCCGGTGCGCCCGAAGCGAGAACTGGCCGCGCAATGCTAGGGTGTGGGCGACCCAGCCGTTGGTATCCCCTGGTGACCCAGTCTCTATAATGCCAAGTATAGAAGGATGCATAAGATACCGGCTGCGAAACAGCACCTATTGGTGCCGCCTGTGCTATCCCTCGGCCAATACACTTCGAAGTGGTAAACCTTGCGCCATTCCCGATAGGTGGTTGAGTCATCCGGGGCTGGTCCCAAGGTGTTCTCGGCGACTGGATGCCACGGACCCGGTACATAGATCCGAATCCATTCTACACTCGTATTCGCGGGGCCATTGACGATGTCGTAGTCAAAGTAGCGAGGCAGGACCCATCGTGCTGCGCTATACATTGTACAATTGAACATATCAACCAGGCAAACCGCTCAGAGTCAAATGAAAGCGGCGAACAACTGGAGACGGAACGCACAACACCAAGCAAGACAACTCAACATGGAATCGCACACAAAGCAAGCACAACCGCGTCATTTTATCCGACATGTTGCTCAAGTATCACTCCGAATCGTTCCAAGGATCATAGAATGGTGGTGGTGACGGCTCTCGCCACGCCCCATCCGGAACCGATGAGTCCACCGAGGAATTGGCGTCTGCATTCACGAGCATCGCGAGTCCAATGGCTGGTAAAGGAGCTCCAAGTCGTTGATACCCTCGTGTTTGCCAGTCTCGGTACTCCCACACGTGGTAGGACACATACGAACTGGGCGTGACAATGGGATCCGCTGTTGTTCCTCCGGTGCTGTCTTCGGACCAGTACACTTGGAAGCGATATGACCTGCGCCACTCCCGATACGTGGAAGCGTAGACCGGGGCGAGCACTGGAGCATCATCGGGAACGGGTCGCCACGTGCCCGGTGAGTAAATTCGAATCCATTCCACTCCTCTCTCGATCTGGTACTCGAAATATTGAGGGTTCATAGCGGCAAGACAGGCTATCGCGCGGCCGCTAAAAGCAATCGAAAATCTGCGGCGAAGACACACATGCAATGACAACCGCGCGCAGCTGAAGTGTCAACCAAAGCAATGCAAGGCAACTTTTCAAACTCAAGGTGAGACACAGCAGCGAGGTTTGTAATATACGACGCCTAAGCTTCACCGCCGTTGATGCCGCGCACACCTGCAATGATAATGTCCTGGTCGTCTACGAGCACAAGGGGAAAGACATTTCCGCCCATGGCGCAGGAAGGCATGACAGTAATGCTTGCAATTTGCCGATGGGGACAGCGATGGACGGTCAGCACGTTTGGAGGGGAACACGGTAAAGGGCCGCCGAGATCTCCGCGGTGCAGAAGCGGATGCTGTCCGAGATCGTTTGGATGAACGCCCTGGACTGCGTAGCTCTTCATCACGGGAATTGTCAGTGCTGTAGATCGAGCGGCGTGTGCGCTGCGATTTCGATGTGGCAGGGCAGGATTGTCCGCGAGGAGCTGAGATCGAGGGGCTCCGTACTGAGGGCATAAACTGTGGGTGTAGAATCACCGGTGGTGGTGGCGGTGGAGGAGGCGGAGGTGGAAGAAGCAGTGGGAAACTTGGTGGGGGCGGAGGTGACGTAGTCTGCCGAATGGGTCTGTCAAGCAGGGCACCAGGTCCGTGAAACTGTAACCACGTCGGCTGCGCTCCATGGGTCCAAGTAATGTACGTCTGTACGACTTGTTCCGACATGATTTGAGCAACTCAGTCATGCATTCAATTCACGTCAGCGGCAACACCCACTACGGCAAGCAATATTACCCTGGTAAAATGCCAGTCAAGTGCAAGCAAGCAAATTTCATGTGATCAATAATGACTGCAATCCCAACCGTCGCAACAACCTGCAGCGCTAACCGAATACACCGCCACGGCCTACCATTTAGTCCTCCTGTGGTCGCTGTTGCGTTTGATGACCGGGTTCCTAGCCGCGAGCCTCAAGTTGCTGATAGACCTTCCATGCCTGCTTGACTTCCTCAATGGGCTTCTGAAGGAACCGAGCAATGGTTTTGTAGGTGGGCCTGGAATCCTTGTCTTTCTTCCGTCGCACCATCTCATCCAGCTCACCCTGTGTCCATGCCGTGAAAGGTTCACGGTGTGCATTGCGAAGTGCAATGGTGAATTCTTGTAGAAGTTCCCGAGGTCCATGAATCACCGTAGGAGACGGTCGGAACGACGAGGCACCTGGATGTGGACGCACTGAACCATCAGAATCCGAGTCAGGTGTCGTAGGCGTCATCTGTCCCGGTTCTCGTCCGCCGTGCGGGGCTAAGGGAGCAAGCGGCCGTGGTGGTGGCAGGTGATCCAACATCGATTCAGGCCGACGACCAGAATTGTTGTCAGCGGCATCCCGATGTGCCGCACGAGGCGGGGATAAGGCCGGTATATACCAGGTGGATGAAGTGTCCAAAGGTCGGGTTCGAATTCGAGTGGGAGAGCGGGATCGGTCAGACGAAATGCGCTCTGTGATGATGCGAGGGCGCAGCCCGTGCCTGGAGTTCCGTGGTGCCCTGGGGGACACTCTAGTGTCTGACGGATGGCTTCGCTCGGTCATCAGGGCAAAGTTCAGGGTGTCCAGAGCTGTCGCAACTTGGGATGCAAGGACATTGAGCAGGTTATTCACAAACTCGGCTGACAACTGCATGGCAAATGAACACACAGCAAGGACAAATCAAGCAAGTAAGGCTGCGGAACTGCGAAGACATGATGCTTGCGAACATGCATGCGCCGAAATACTGAGGTCCTTTTGCCGCTGGTGTTCCGTCAACGGTCATACGACAGACCTGATGGTCGACACGCCGGCATGGCCTTGACTGCCGGCGGGTACTTCGGATTGTAGGCATGGCGGCGGGACGTGGGAACCGCGTCGTCAGGTCGGCCAGGAAGCCGCCGGTGATGACTGCGAGATCGACGCCGATGAGGCTCCCGATGTCTGGACCTTCTCCTCCGTCTGTGCTCCCAGGAAGTACTGACACTCACCGTGCGGACGTGAGCAGGGTGCTCCGTACGGTTGTCTGAGGTGGCCACAAGAGTGACCGGTGCTGTCATGTAATCTGGCCGGACTGATGTTGCCGGCAAGGGCGGTGGCGTCGTAGATGGCGGGGGTAGCGGCGGTAGTTGGCCGTCAGGAACCGGTGGCGGTGGTGGCGGCTGTGGATGCCGCTGCTGGCCTTCAAGACGTTGCAGTCCGGCCAGAAGAAGACTGATTTGCGACGAGATGGCAAGCAGCATGCGCCGACATTCACGTAAAAGGTCCCCATGATCCATCACAATGCAGGTGAAGATGCGACAGAGAGGGCCAAGTCAATCAGTAATCTACTCAAAATGCGGCGACGGCAAGCAACACAACAAGCATGCAACACACTTCATCAAGACATGAGCCTCAGGCAACCCCATACGCTTTTTCCGGAAGAGGAGCGTCATGATGTACACCATGAAAGTCAGGGCACAAACCACGGTGGGCCTGTGCAAAAGGGTTGTCAGACTGCATTGCCATAGTCGTTCACCAGAACATGCCCATGTAGCTGGGCACCGCAATCGATGATCGGAGTTTCCACCTGCCATCTTTGGCGTGAATGCAGTCATAGTAATGGGAAGCAGCTATGTCAGCGTACACTCCGCCACGGGGTATGGTGCAATGCTGTTGCCGGAGTCGTGCAGTTCCACCAATGCACACGGGGCGATCCGTGTGAATTCCCGCGAACTGCGCTGCTGATTGGACTGCCGCTTCCTGAGATTGAAGGCTGCCCCTGCAGTAAAATCCCATCGGAGGCAGCCAGACTTCGTTCCAGTTTGAGCACTCGCGGTTGGGGGAAGGAGCTCTTGCCATTTTGAGGGTCTGATCAGCTCTTCATCACGCAGGATGTTCATGGCCGCCTGCATATTGGTATTGTGGGACCAGAAAAACGTCGACTGTGACTGAGTGCGATGCTTGTCCGGCAGCAATCGGCGCGGCTCAAACGAGAAGATGATCCCGAAGAGGTTCTTCTGGGAGTTCTTTTTGTCCGTCGAGAAGTGGTGATACGTCCGTGCAGTCCTGCGGATATATGGCCATTTTTCTTCGCAAATGCCAAGCTGTACGATGAGTTGCTGCGGCAGTGACTTCGGGGAGATCTGGAAGTAGTCAGACATGTCTCTGACCACTTGATCCGTCCAACGTCCCGGGACGCCATGTGGTGGCGGAGAAAACGGAAACTCCGAAATGGACTTGACCCGCTGCTCATCTTCGATGATGCTGCGGCGATGCGGCATGAGGCTCCTGTAGACCGTCTCCCACGATTTCTTCCACTGCTCAGGTTCAGGAAATACTAAGGCGGCAATCGAGGGCAAGGTGTAGTAAAGGACATCGTTCACTACGATGGCAATTTCCTCGACCCGGCAACCAGTGCGCAGCTTGAAGCGATGACTGCCAAAATCGGGTACATGCTGTCGAACTGAGAGAGGAAGCAGCACAATGCGGTTCTCGGATGGACTGACTTGAGCGGGAGGCAACGGAGGCGAGCGGGGCCTCCTTTGATCACCATGAGCACGCCTCCCATCACTTTTCCATTCACCCCAGTCCTCCTCCTCATCTGACTTTCCCTGTGGGCCTGGGGTGAGCTTGATCCGGGAATGGCGGGACCTGGGTGAGCGCGAACGTGACCTTCCGGTGTGATTGCGTACCGCTCGGATGTTGGCCTCGGATCCAAGTGCCGGAGCGTCACGGGATGGGCCGTGGGATTGTACACTTTGCTGGTGTGCTAGTCCGTGTGTCCGGATGAACATTTGCATCTCATTGCCGTTGATAAAGTTGGGAAGGTGCTCCAGCGTCACGCGGCTCGTAGTTTGCACTGATCCGTCTGAACGTAAGAGACTGGTGACCGTGTACTCCGCCATGGTTCTGAGCCAGCTGCATGCAGACACAACGCAATACATCAACAACAATCACAAGCGTGCGCAAGAAGAGACAACATGACAAGCTCACATGCAGATTTTGTCCCGAGTCGACGCCGAACGTCACGGAGAAGGTGGGGGTCGAAACCTTTGGCCTCATAAAGGCGCTTGAGAGCGTTAAGTCCTTGCTGTTGCTGAACCGCAGGTTGTGCACCACGTATGATGAGCCAGGAGCGAGAAGACCAAGAAGAATAAGTAAACATCTGATCATTGGCACTCCGAATTCCTTTGATTTGGGAGGGATGATCAGGTAGCTGTGGTGTAATAGTTCTGGAAGAAGAATCACATCGATAGCCCAGCACTTTGTCATCATGTTGAACCTCAAGCATCACTGGTGGGCGATAAAATTCCAGGGAAAGAAAATTCATGAGCACGGGCGAGTGTGGGGCAGAATCACGAAGTAGAATGAAACGATTGTCGACGTAGCGCTCATGCCAGATCACACCGATATCGGGCATGCGAAAACGCAGAGAACACATTGTCTGGTGCCAGAAGAAATCCTCAACCGTGGCAACCAGATTGCAGAGCGGTGGCGCGGCTGGTGATCCCATAGCGACTCCCCGTTCTTGGCGGAACAAGTATCCGTTGATCTCGAAGTGACTGTTGTCAATGACAAAGTCCAGAAGGTGCCGGAGATCTTGTTCATGAAAAGTTCGAGGGATCTTTGTTTGACGGCGCCATTTTCCTTTGAACATACGGCGTCGATGATCAGACTTTACTTCGAACACTGACCATTGAGAGGATCTGCGAAGGCCAACAACTTGATCGTACCGATGGAGAAGCACCTGTAGTGCCTGGTGGAAGCGTTCCGTAGGAATGGACGTGAAGAAGCCTGACAGGTCTTGTGACACCAGGTGGATGTATTCATCGGGATCTGCCTTTGACAGCGACTCCCACAGCTGCTGGACAAGTTCTTGTACTGAAAGTTGACCTGCAATGTCGGGAAAAGTAGCTTTGGTAAGTTCAAATATGAGGGCGCCGAAGACCGTGAGGAAGGGAGCTGCCCACGTGCGAAAGAATGAAATGATGGGTCGTGCTTTCTGCCAGTCCTTGGTCGGCTTTGGAAGGATGCGAGCTGTGGGCAACGGTGCTTGAAGTCGAAGTCCCCATGCATATCGCTGACGTAGGAGGGAAGGTACCGTAGTCACCACTTCAGAGCGAAAAGATGCTGCGGATTCACGGCATAGCGAAAAGACATCTCCCGAGCAAAAGGTCTTCCGCATCAGTATGGCAAACAGGGACGGACAAATCACATGTGCGCGGGAGGGGAAATGATCCGCGGGGATTACAACCCACGATGACAGAGAAGCCACGGTGCGCTGCAACGATGTCGATGACCAATAAGCACGATCTTGAAGGTTAGCTCGATGAGTGTCCATCAACTGAGTCAAAACCGGCTGCAGATCAACAAGAAGACTGGAACCATGCACATGCCAGCGACGAGCAAGTTTGCGAAGTTGCGTAGTGAAACGTTGATGTAACAAGTCAACATCACCGAAATACTGATCCTTCATTGACGCGGCCATGATTTCCATGTCAATGTCCGCATTGATGCGTGAGAACTCATCAACCATTACAGCATGTCCATGTGCTCGGTGTATATGGTGATCATCGATGTCCAAACAGCGACACGGAAAAGATGTTTCAGGAGTCCATCTGCGCTGCCATGTGCGGTAGTTGTAGATCTTGTCGCCCAACGTGGCACTGCGAGTTTCCACCACCCGGATCTTTGGAAGGAAAAGGGAGGGAAACAAATCACGATGAGAAGCAATCCAGCTTTGTAACCATGTGCCAAGTAGAGCTTTCCAATTCCGGACATGTAGAGGCGGTAGGAGTAGTTGTGTCAAAGTGGTGGGTGATTGTAGCTGTCGTTTGCGTAACACCTGGGCGAGGAGTTTCTGCGCCTTGGAGCGGAAGGGCTCGTTGACAAAGACGGAGAGCCGCAGAAAGTAGTAAAGCTGAGTAGGAGGGAAAGCTGCCGACAGAAGGTCACGCATGGCTTGGAACGATGCACCTGTATTGGATCCCAGCTGATAGAGAATAGAGTAATGGGCCTGAATGTCATCCAGCATGTCGGGACGTAGTTGCCGTTGAAGATCCGGATGTAGTCGTCGTCGAAAGCGTTTGTGCAAGCCGAGGGAAGTGGGAGACGACAACGAGTGACGTCGAAAATCAACGAGGTGTTCCCGGAAGCCCACCTTTCGCAGAAGTCTGTGTACCCAGGGTGCATTCAAATGCGGGCGTAGCAGGTATTGCCATTTGCTTTCCTGGACCCAAACCGAGGAAACGGGAAGTTTGATCTCAACCGGAACAGCACAGAAGAGCCAGTAAGTATTGGATCGCTTCCAGTAGTGAAGCGCGGGTTCGAAGAAGGCATGACGTCCCCGAAGTAGTTGTAGAAATTTGCGACTGCGTGAGTGTTCACGTCGTAGAACATCCTGATCAGTCGCACCAACGTAGTAAGGTGTGCGCCATGGAGAAAGTCGGATGTAGACGCACGGTTGTTGATGATGACCTGGATCGTGAATGAAGTCATAGAGGTCCGGAAATCGTGCCCGCAATGAGCGAAGATGTCGCGTGTCGGCAAAAGTGGAGTGCATAATTTCACACAAGAGAGAAGCCTTGTAGAAGTGAAGGACTTCAAAGAACGGCGGAAAGTAGCCATGATCTTGGGAAATGAGACGTTGTAAGAAACTGATCAATAAATAGGCAGTGCACCGACATCTATGAATCTCATACCTGTTGGCCACAGTGTGTTGAGAGTGTGACATAGCGTGATTCGGAATCTGAAGGGCAATCCGGACCACAACTAAGACTTCCAGAATGAGGCCCAACCACGGTAGTTGTGTGATTGATTCGTACTCATCAGCTGGTATCGACGGTGGTGGTAGTCCAGGGAAGCAGTATTGCCAGCACGTAGAGAACATGGTCAACGAGTGTAAAAAGTTGCCCAGAGACTGCCATTGTGCAACATCATCATAGATTCCACAGCGGCGAAGCTCATCCAACATGGTGAAAATGCAACCAATGAAATCTACCATAAGGCGGCGACATGGATACAAGCTGCACAGACAATCACGCACAAGGCAATGCAAGCACAACCAAGCACAAGATCAAACTGATGCAACGCAAAAAGATGACGGACGAGTTTTAACCTTGACTCATCCGTGACACGGTTGCCGCTCCGGGCTCATAAGAGAACGAAGGTCGTTAAGATGCCTGCTCATCCGCTGAGTAAGCGAGCGGTCACGATGAGGTGACTCAATGCCTTCTCAGTGAGCTTGGTGAGATAGCCGGGCTCCAGTCCCCACGAAGCCGCCATCGCCCCGAGAGTAGGTGCGTCGCCTTTCGGCATGCGTTGACGCGCTTGAAGGAGCTGCGTCGCCATGGAATCTAATGACTTGTTGCCGTTGAGCCGGGACGGGTGATTGGCCCACTTGACCAGTGACGTCAAAGTTGTGGTTGTGGGCGATTGCTTGAGATAAAGGCGTGGCTGGTCACTGGTCCATGTGTAGTACTTGACAACTTCTTCCGGCGTGCTGTGCATGGTGAGCAATTGTGACGCCGCCGGCTTGGACGGCGGTGAAGACACTCCGTGAAGAGACTGAATGATCCGGGGTTGCACCGCGCTATCAAACGACTTGCCATCAAGGGCCGCTGCGCTGACTGTAGGGAGGGAGCTGGCAGGTGACGAGGATTGTGTGTGGTTGACCGGTGGCGGTGTAACCAACTCTGCATCATCTTTCTGGCTTGCCATCGTGGGAGAGGTCGAAGCGCGCAGCGATGCTGAATACTGAGCCTGGAGCAGCTCATGCGCACGATTTAGATCATTGTACTTCTTGACCATGTCATCTGTCTGGGTGGAAGGTGTGAGAGAAGCGTGGTGTTGCTGAAGAAATTGAAGTACCAAGCTGGCCAAATGGTCATGAACCTTGATCCGCTGATTGAAGTCATCGATGTTGAGACCCAGCGAGTTGGCAAGGTCCTTTTCCAGGGTGAGCAGGTTGATCGACTGTGATCGTCGTAGTAGTTTGGAACAGGTACTCCAAAGTAAGGCCTCGGTGCGAGTGCGAAAGCCTTCCCATGTCACGAATCTGCCGTGAGCGAACGGTCGGAGCAGCCAGTTGGTGAGGCCCCCATGAATAACCTGAACCAGGCGAACGTCACGAATATCCATGCCTGACATGTCGCGCAGGTTGCCATGCGGAGTGTTGGCAACGGTCATGGGCAGGCTGAAGTTGTAGAGCTGATTGACATCAAACATGCCCTCTCCAGGTGTCCAGTCAGGCGATGGTGTAAGCCAGGCTTTCTGAGGACGAACCGGTAGAGCCGCAGGAGGTCCAGGTGGCGGTGTAGGTTGCGGGGTAGTGACCGGTGGTGGCATCACGGGTGGCATGAACTTCGTTGGCGTGGGGTCTGGAGGGATCGGCATCATGTAGTTGATTGCTGGATGTTGGAATTGCTGTGTGGGACTATGAGTCGATTGAAAATTGGTGGGCATCATCGGGAAATTGTTGGCAGAGTTGTAGCCGGAATTGTGTTGCCAAGATACCAGGTTGTTCCAATCCATGCCTTCCGAGACGTGGTGGTCATTGTGTTCACGTCGGTGTGCTTTACGAGCCTGAGGAGAAGTACTCCGATCACGTCTGCGCCGAGTCCTGGATCTATCACGATCATCACGTCGAGACATGGTTACACAATCGACTCTCAATCTTCACGCTTCCATCTTGAGAGACACGTATCAGACAACAAGCAAATCCATGCAACGGCAAGGTATCAACGAATCCAACAAATGGCAAGCAAACGCAAACATCAGTGGTGAGACGTCTCTATGATCTGACCGCTGTCTTCCCTTTAGTGAAACCTCGTTCCTGGTTAAATGTGAAATTCCGCTGTTCTATGATAAGCACGTTGAGGTCAAATTTTCCGACAGAGCCGGCCCGGGGTCACACAATGGGTACACCCGAGGATTCCCCACGAATGGGGTGTACACACTTAAACTCCAAATGGAGAGTGCTAATCTTTCGAGTACAACTGATGAGTCTCGAGTACAACTGATAAGTCTCGAGTATGATGAGGTTCGACTCGCATAACGCTTGGCTTCCCTGTAGTTACTTTAACAGGGACACACAGAAGCAACGGCAGTTCAGGGGGGGACCAAAAGGACATTCAGAACAACACAACCATCTCGGCAGGTACGTCTGACTGATCAGGTCAGATATCAGCGCAGGTCACGACCCTCTTCGTTGGGTCACCGGTCGTGACTGCGGCTGAGAAACCGAAAGGGTGGTGACAGGGCATTCTGTCACTCCGCACACACACACACAGCTTATACTATACCGAGGTTGAACACCAAGATCAGGCTCCAGCAATTGTTGGAGGGAATCACATGCGAGCTCACACGAAGCATTCGTATGTGTGCGCCGAGGGATTGCTGCATCCTTCATTTGGTCCTCATACTCGTCGACCTTTTGACTACGCCGCCTGCGCCTGACCGCAGGCGCATGGATTTTCGCGCGGACTGTGGCTGCACCCATCTTCGTAACAGCCGGAGCCGGAGCCAAAGAGACGGAGTGCTCAATGCACGCTGGCCATTTCGAGATTTCATATTTTTTCCTACCAATGGAGCTTGACACGCCAAGAGCTGTTAGTCACTTAGTCCTGCGTCAGACTGAATTTGCTCCGTCTGTGAGCACCGCCAAAACATTATTGGATGGTCCAAGTAGGATCTATGAATTTGGTGTGCATGCCCGGATTCAGAGCAACAAAGGGGGGCTATCAGTGTTGGTGATCAGAGATGCGCAGATCTGTGTTGGAGGCCACCGGCCTCATCCTGGCTGATGGAGTGGCGGGACTTGGGCCTTGGTCGGAGTGCCCAGTCTTGAGCCAAAAGCTTTGCAAAACAGTGCCATTAGGATCTAACTTGAGTCATCATACTGTTCACATGTTCCTTATTGTATGTTGCACTAATTGAGTTTTGACGAGCCAACCCCCCACCCTGTGAGCTCCAGCCTCCTTGATGTGGACACACATTTGATGCTTTTGGCAAGAGCTGCAAATGCAATTCTAGCAGCTTCCTGCTTTCACCAAGGCCAAGCTATTGGTTGCTGATCACTAGCTACTCAGGCAAGACAATCGCATGGACGCAAACTCTGCTGGTTGATTTCAAGTGATGAGGCAGCTTGGGCGTGGTCTCAGGTTTGAAGGGGCATTTGTCCAGCCGTCATATTCTTTGTAGTTTCAGCCAAAGACTGACAACTGTGACGAGTCTTGCTTGCCTCCTCGGCATGAATGGGCAGGAATGGCTGCTTTTGATGTGGCTCTGAGTCGGCGAAACTTGCTTCCGCCACGGCCTTTGCACAACGCGCATTCCTGCTCCTCTTGCACCAGCCAGCTCCCCCATCTTTGGCCCGGCAACTACAGACTGAGGCCCTGGCTACTCAAATGGAAGTTAGGTCCGGACCCTGGCATGCTGAATGAACCAATAGATGCGACAGGAAGTCATGCGAGAAGCAAGTTCCTGGCCATTTGAGCGCTCAACCGTCCAGCAACTTCCTCTTCATTTGGGCCGCCATAAGCCAACAAGTGCCCATCCGCAACTGACTCGTGGCATGACGCCACTGCCTCTGGCACCGTGGATCAAGCTTGGATTGAACATGCAGATGAACCATCACACCGCAGTGAGTTCCCCTTGACAGACAGGACTGACAACCCTGCAGCTTGCAGTAGAACTCATATCTACTGAGTGCCTCCGCAAATGTTTGGTTTTTGCTGTCTAGCAAAGCACGGCAAAGCACGGCGATGTACAGCTGAGTCAGACAGACTATAAACATTTACAGGTCACGCAGATGACATGGCCAGCGCAAGCTCGTGTCAGCAAGTTAGCAATTGCAAGACAAAAAGCCAAGAAGCGGGCAGCTCAAAGTGCGAATGGCGAACGCGGAGCTTCCAGCTTGTTTGACCCTGACAGAAGGGGAGGGCATAGGCCATGGTGTTGGCAAAGAGATGATCATGTTGAGTGCTCTCACTCAAAACAAACGTTGGCAGGCCGAAGCGAAAGCAGCAAAGGTGTTTACGGCAGGCAAGCTGTTCCCCAAGAAAGCCGAAGAAGGAACTTCCGAATTATGAACGTGCCATGAACGACAGCCGCCTTCACGCCGTGAGTAATCGGTTCGCACCCGTCTTGAGATCATGATTACCGTGCAGTTGATTGTTTTTGTTTTAAATATGCGTTTACGCGGCAGTCTCCGCCAGAGAGCGTGGAGCTAAAGACTGGCGCCCAGATCGGCAGACCGGCCCCCCATTTTACTGAGCCGAATTTTCGACTGTTTGGCCTGAGGGGGTGATGCAGGTGATGCAGTGTGACCTTGTCCTCGGAGTCGTGTTCTTCATTTTGCTATGATTTCCTACCCTGCAGCAAAATCAACGGAGCCTAAGCAGATGCATTTACAGCCATGCGCCACAATTGCAAGCAACAAAGGGCTGCATCCTGAAGTTTCGAACTGCACATTTCACTTGATAGCAGCTACGTTCCGCAAATCCTGCATAGGGAAGCATTTGAGCAGCGAAGTGCATATTCGCAGTTTCTGTGTTGCCCGCGAAAGCATCGCGAAAGTGATCATGACAAAATGCATGCCCGCGAAAGTGAAATGTGGCCGCGAAAGCATCGCGAAAGTGGTTTGTTGGTAGAGGGTTTTATGTACCGACGGGCTCATTTTTGGCAATGCTCATTTGGTGCTCGGTTCACGGTAAGCCCCGAGTATTTGAAGGTTATGTGCATAGGATTCAACCCAGAAGGTCCTACCTCAGTTTCTCGCATTAAACGGGTTCCGGAGAAGAAGGTTGTCGGGAGAAGGTAATTGTAGAAAACCGCTCTGTATTGAGGACGCGTCCGAAAACTATCAATGGAAGTAGTTGTGCGTTTGTGCGTGGCAGGCGCCTCGCTTTCGCAAGGCCAGGTACAGATTTCGTTCCAGGCGCAGCCTTTCACGGGGTCGGGCGCAGATTTCTTTTCGCAGGGTCATGTCGTGGCAGGCGCAGCACTTCGCAAAGTTTACGCGCAGATTTCGTGGCAGGCGCAGCACTTTCACAAGGTCATGTCATGTAGATTTGGCGGCAGGCGCAGCACTTTCGCAACAAACAGGTATAGTTTTTATTGACTGGTTGGTTGGTTAGTTGGCTTGATTGATTGGTTCATTGATTGGTTGGTTGGTAGGTTGGTCGGTTGATTGACTGGTTGATTGGTTGTTTGATTGGTTGACTGATGTTGACTGATTGATTGATTGATTGATTGATTGATTGATTGATTGATTGATTGATTGATTGATTGATTGATTGATTGATTGATTGATTGATTGATTGATTGATTGATTGATTGATTGTCTGACTGACTGACTGATTGATTGATTGATTGATTGATTGATTGGCTGATTGGTTGATTGGTTGATGGATGGAGGGGTTGATTGGCTGGTCGGTTGGTCGGTTGGTTGGTTGGTTGGTTGGTGAATGATTGACTGACAGAAAGAGATAGATATGTAGACGAGCTGAACAGTTAAATAGATCGGTTAGACAGATCAGACAGCTAGCTAGATAGATAGATAGCTAGGTTGACAGATCTGCCAGATAGGAGGGATTGATCGGCTAGATAGATGAGTGTGTAGACAGATAGATAGATAGATAGATAGACAGAGTGAATGATAGAGTGTACATTTGATGGTAGATAAATGGAAACGGTGGAAGGCAGAGAGCTAGAAGTTAGATAGATAGGTAGGTAGAAGGACAATAAGCAGACAAATTGATTGATAGGTTAGACAGGTAGACAAACAGACTGGCCGACAGACAGATAGATAGATAGATACTTTGAGGGAAGGCAGGCAGATGATAGGTTGGTTGGTTGGTTGATTGATAGGTAGATACACAGATAGGTAGACAACGAGAATTGTCAAACACATAGGAAGGTAGATCGAGAGAAAGGCGGACAGATAGAGAGAGAGAGAGAGAGGGGCGCAGAAAATGGGACATATCCGGAGCAACAGCGAGAAAGACAGGAGGAAAGATAAAGGAAAGAAAGAAGGAAAGACTGAGGGAAAGAAGGGAAGAAGGACAGAACAAAAGAAGGGCAGACAGAAAGAAAGAACAAAAACAAGGAAGACCGATTGAAAGAAAGAGAGAGAGAAAGAAGAGAAACGAAGAATGAACAAAGATGGAAAGGCGGAAAGAAAGGAAAGAACGCAAGGAACACATGAACGATGACAAACGGCAAGAAGAGAAACAGAAAGAGGAAATCACGGAGAAATATATTGTTTTTCCCAACAGCTGAAAGCTTTGGGGTCTCAGCCCAGATAGGCTCCGGGGTGGTCCGGGGCGGCCCTGAGGTAAGGTTCCACGAGGGTTCCATCAGGGTTCCAGCAGGGTTCCGCGAGGTTTCGCGAGGGCTGCGGGGTGGTGCGAGCACTAAAAAGAGCACCGCACGCTGTTGGGGCTATCAGCTGAGCTTATGTTATATTTTAAATCTTCCGCCCATCACCGGCTTCGCCGGCTCTATTGGGATCAAGTCTAAATTAGGATGAGTTGTCATCCTGTTCCTAAGGGCCAGCTTACACACCCCAAAAGGACATACCACACCTACAAGCCTTGCAGAGGGATGGCTACTGGGGTATGTGCCCTGTATAACTCATGTATAACCACCAATGTTGGGGTATGTCCATATGGGGTGTGCAAGTTGGCCCTTGGATTGTTTGCTGCGCGGGAAAATGGTTCTGCCAAACGTGACCAATCAGGTGTGGTCACGCAGGGGGCGGATCAAAGTTTAGAATTGTTCAGTATTGGGTTCCGACAGCGCGCTTTAGTAGTTGGGGTATTTATCATCGAATGATATCATGGTTTTCATTCCAGCTGTGTAGTCATGCTGCTGCATCCTGAGGAGTGCTGTAAAACAGCAAAACTTTAGCTGATGTTTCGGTCTTCGTGATGTTTCCGTGAACAGAGAGAAACGATTGACCAGATCTGAGTTCTTCCCTTGCGGTGCCAGCTGGCGGCCTTCGTGGAGGCGAATGAGAATGGCTTGAATGAGGAGGCGCAACCCGCATGTGCGACGGAACACAGCCGACACGAGTAGCTCACGTATGAGGATTATTGCGGAGTCTTTGTGATTTCATGCTGATCCTACTCAGTCCTACTCATGCAGGCAAAGCGAGTGCTGCTGTCAATGTCACCAGTTTGCGCCTCAATGGCCAATCACAGCATTGGCAGTTGTGACGTATTGAAGCACTCAACCGGCGGCCATCGACCAATCGAGACAGTTTGCAAGAGGGTGGAAGGTCTGAAGGTGTTTGGTTTCTGTTGGCTACCATGGACACGCAAACACACACGCAGGGCAGCGCATGTTGTCGCTTTGCTAAGGAGGAGCAAGCCATTGTGATAGAGCGCGGCAGCTTGTCAGGTGCATGATCAGCAGGAACTGCAAGCACCCAGCACCACGCATTCAGCGAAAGAAACGAGCCGGGAGTTTCAGTCATTGCGCGTAGATCAAAATTGCGGCTTGCAATTATTTGCCTGGACAGGTTGCAAGAATCCAGTCGCCGTGATCAAGTCGCGAGTTAAACAGCCGCGACTGAAGCAGGCGCCGCGATTTTGTCCTTTGTCATCATTGCCTTTCTAACCTCGTGGAAGAGTCCTTTTCAATTGCTCGCAGCCATTCACTTTTCTTTGAATTCTAATGACACACTCACCTCCAGCCTCTGCAGGCAAGGAGGAGGCCAGTCAAGGATCAGGCCAGGCGCTCAATTTTGTACTAGTAGCAAACATCCAACGGCTTCGCGCTTGTTTGAACGACCTCATGTCGTTTTTGATCGAAGCCACCGAAGCAGCCTGCGGTCCACTGCAATTGCAGCTGAACAGGTGTCAATCTCAGCGGCAAAGAGGACAGCTTCGGCACTGGGCAGGTTGTAGCGAAAAGTTGTGTCGGTGTGTGTCCTGACGTCTTCCATAGATAGCGCGGCGTGCTCTTACAACTGCAGCAATTGTTTTCTGAGTTGAACAAAGCTCCACATGCCCTCCAATCAGTATCCTCTCCAGGTGGGCGCCTGAACCCAGAGCGCCGGATCCGCCGAGGCAGCTGGGATGTTGCTTGGCCGCAGAGTAGATTGTCCCAAGCCTCTTCCTTCACCTCGACAGGTCCAAGTCATGACCTGTGTGCCTTTGTTGCAGATACACAGGTACACTTGCATTTGTTATCATGTGTTTGTTAACAATGCAGAAGGCTGGCCATGTAGCACCAATACAGGCGGGCTCGCTTCCAAAGCTTTCTGATGAGAGAGAGAGAGAAAAGGTGCGTGCATGTCACCAGTCCAGGAAGCAAGGCGCCGGCATGTTGAAATATTGAATTGCTGGCCGCAAAAAGGGCGTCTATTCCAAGGCCTAGCTGTGGGCAACCTTGCGCCGTGTGCCTCGGTCTTTGATTTGCACGCGATCTTCAGCTTCATGGACGGTTTGGTGGCAGTGCGGGTCTTCCGCAACAAGGAAGGTGACCAATGTTTGATCCCAGGGTGGTGCACACGTGATGCTACCTATTTTGCCGAATTCCCATTTTGTCCTGCACTGTTCAAGCCGCATATTGCTTGATGCCACCGCCATGCAGTGACCTGGCTAGCGTTTGTGCTTTCTGGATCAAATACTGCCCGCAACAGACCATGTGTTCGTTGTGGCGGTCATGTCAGTCATTGTTCGTTCCAGTCAGCTTTGACCCAAGTGCCAAGCTTGTGTGCAGGATGTGCCAGAGCTTTTGTCCCATGGGCTTTGCGAGTTCATTTCTGTTGACTGTGCGGAGCAAGCCATGAAGGACAGGCTTGCGCTTCGCATTCATGGATAGTGATGCCAGCATGGCCATACAAGTTGCGGTTCCGCCAAGTACAGCAAATAATATGTTAAGCTGCCGTATGGATTGTGCCGAAGTTGCCGTCGACATGTTCTCTCAGTTCGAAGGTCAAAATTGTTTGCGGGAAAGCCATATTTTGCAAGCTGTCGGAGTACCGATTGCCGCGTGTTCGTACGATGCCAAAAAATGGGTTGGGTAATCCAGGCGAATCAACTTGAGGGTTGAGTTCAACTTATTCAATGCTTTGATTCAAGGCGGAAAGGGCACCATAAGTATGATCAACGTTTACGACCGCTCTTTGTCATTGAGGGATGACGTCCGTGTGACACATGAAGCGTATTGTGTCATTGCAAAAAAGGCGTCCTCTCGGGGCAAAGTCGCAGGACGCGCAGGGCATTGAGCTGCTTGGGCAAAGTTTGGAGCTGAAGCTGCTGGACGAGCACCTTCGCTGAGACCCGGGACAATTGGATCCAAGAGATGTTGGCAGAGCCGGGGGCAGATTGGACGGGACTAGACGGGATCGCTTGAGCGGCTGATTGGCGGTTTAGCCAGTTGCAGGCTCTTGCCTGGAGTTGTTTATTTGTTTGTTGCCTGCGAGCTGCGGGTGGATTTGCGACGAGTTTGGACAAGCTTCATTGACGAAGATAAGAGTAAGTCAGCCTGCTGAACGGAGTAATATATATATATATATATATATGAGAGTCGTCCGAAAGGTCCTTGTATTGAGCTATGAAAGGGAAAACCTTTTGGTCTTGGCTTTGGCTCCGCGAAAGTTCCGCGAAGGGGGTCGCGAAAGTTATTTGTTTATTCGCGAAAGTCTTGTGTAAGGGTGGCTTGCGAACAAGAGTGATGAACCACGTGTATTTACCGGCAGTGCGGGCAGAATGCCCGCAGACCAAAGTTGGCCGGGGAATGCGCAGCCTGAGGGTCGTCGCAAGAATACGCCGCTGCAAAAGCAACCCCCAACCAGCAAAATTTGGAAGCTTTCGGGTTAAGTTGAGTGCAATTTCCAGCCGGATTTCCGCGAATGTTTGGCGTGAGATCCGCGAAAGTTTCGCGAAAGTCGACGGGCCTCCCCGCCAGTTTCCTTCCGGACATGAGGCCAACGTGTCCTCTCGTGTTCAGGTAACGGTTGTGAGCTGGAGCTGCGGAAACGCGCTTCGCGTGCTACTTTGGAACTGAAAGGTTGCGACTTTCGAGCTGGGGCTGCGGAAGCTTACTTTGCGTACTACTTTTGTATTAGACAGCTTTGACTTTCGAGGCTGCGGAAGTTTACTTTGCTACTTTCGTATTGAAAAGTGGCGGCTTTCGAGCTGGGGCTGCGAAAGCGTACTTCGTGTATTACTTTTGTGATGAATGTTCTGAAAACAGCCTGCGAAAGTTCCGCAATGGGGTCCGCGAAAGTTATTTTTTTTCTCGCGAAGATGGCGGTTTCCGGAACAAGGAATTTCAGACAACTGTCATATATATATATATATATATATCGGCAGAAAAAATGAGCCTATCTGAGACATTGCATGGGCTTTCCGCACAAAACATGCATACGGTAGACAGGACTCGCGTTGCGATTTCCTTCCAAGGCAGCGACATGCGCCAAAGACTCTTTATTCATTTGCTTGCCTTAATTCTGGGACGACCGGTTCGCTTCATCGGACATCAGCACGCGTGTAAGCAACCCAAGATGGTGTGTCTCTGCAAAAACAGATGTCTCTCGTAGATGAACATCAATTCAGCTGGTAAATAAAGGATGTACAGTTGATGTTGTAGCCGCTGTTGCTGTTTTTTGCTAGTACAGCCTGTATAATGCGTTCGCTGTTGTTGCCGTTGTTGCTGTTGTTGCTGCCGTGGCCGATTTTGCTATACATGAGCGTTTGCCTGTTGTTTGCTTGACATCGATCGCGTGTAGCTCACGGCTTGTGGGCTGGAGCTGCGGGAACGCGCTTCGAGTGCTACTTTGGAACTGAAAGGTTGCGACTTTCGAGCTGGGGCTGCGGAAGCTTACTTTGTGTACTACTTTCGTATTAGAAAGTTTTGACATGTTTTGACTTGCGAGGCTGCGGAGTTTAGTCCAGGTACTACTTTCGTATTGAAAAGCTGCTTTCGAGCTGGGGCTGCGAAAGTGTACTTCGCGTATTACTTTTGTGATGAATGTTCTGAAAGCAGCCCCGCGAAAGTTCCGCGATGGGGTCCGCGAAAGTTATTTTTTTCTCGCGAAGATGGCGGTTTCCGGAACAAGGAATTTCAGACAACTGTCATATATACATAATATGTAGAAACGATTCAATAGGTCAATAGGTCCTTGCTCAAGAAAGTTAATATTCATGGATTGCGTGCCATTTTTTCGACTTTGATCTCGGAACGGATGTTCACGCCTCAGGAAGGTGCTTGCCAGAGTCAAGCATTCTTTCACTTGCCAATTACCAGGTTGATCTTTTGCGTTTCTGAGGGTGGATTATTCGGGCATCAGCAAGACAGATGTGCACATGGCCCAGGAGAGAGCAGAGGCACTCTTGAGTTTTGGCTTGCATCAATTGAGCCTCAGCGCTTCAAACACCCACAAGGAATTTTGACCCCCCTCCTGAAGCCGCGGCGCTGTTGTGGCCAGGAGACCCACTTAGATGCGGCCAGGCAAGTCTTCATTCCGAAGACGCTGCGCAGGTGAGAAATGCCGAAATGCCCGCGTGCACTCGAGAGACCACCTTCTTGAGGCTTGAGTGAGAAGCTATTCAACAATTGAGGCATCGTCAACGTTGTTGTTGATGCGGTTCACCATTTGCTGAATGTGCGATACAAGTGATCCTTGGAGACAGTCAGCTGGGGCGGGGGCCAAGGCATCAGCGGGTTGATTGTCGCCTCACTGCTTTTAGGTGCCTGGCACTTATGAAGGAGCAGATGCTGCACGTTTGTGACAGTCCCGAAGCAAGTAGTAGATGTCTGGACAGGAAAATGTGAAGTTCGAGAGGGGTGTACTGATTATGCCAAGTGGACCAGATGCAAGGGGCAAGACTTATCCACAAGCTCTAATCAAAGAGCAATACAACTTGTTAGAACATGCATTTGTTGTGTTGAAGCTTTTTGAGCGAGAATCACAGACCTTGCGCTGAGCTCTTTGGACAGCCGCATGACAAGCTGATTGAGTGACCAAGGTCCTGAAGGGCAGGTACTTAGAGAGAAACGCTCATAGGTTGATTTTCGAAGTGGAGTGACCGATGATGTACATAGTCTGTCAAAAGATTCAGTGTGCTTGTTGCAAATGGCTGTCGACCCGTAGACCAGTCAGCACATCATGCTGCAGCGGTCTACACCTAGAAATGGACCATGCCTTTGAGAGTTTTTGGGATCTTGCACTCAAGCCATTTGTTTGCCTTAACATGTGCTGCTGCAGAATCATTTTGCGCTGCCTAAATTTTGGATCATGCTTCTGGACAGCTTGGTGTGCATTTGAGGTGCCATGTTGTCCTGAACAAAAGCAGTGCTGCCATGAAGGGGATACGAATTCTGCAGTTCACTGGTAGTGGAGATTCCAAGACTTAACAATCAGTGTTAGCAGAACAGAACACCTTGGGCTCAGTGTCCAAGTGCACGAACAAGAAGCCCAGAGGACTTCCAAGCCTCAGACTTGCAAACATTGTCCACTCATCTTCTTGTCTAGCGTGCCTTGTCCAACAGGCGAACCACTTCCCGGCAACGGAAGCACGCGCTTAGTACGCCATGGGTTTCCTCCGTGCAGCGACAGAGGAGGTCAGCCATTCGAGTCATGTTCTCCCGTCTCACACGCCACTGAACCGTGACACGGTACTCACAGTACCGTACCATGATGTACCATGATTTGAAATTTGTGGCTTGTGAATCTTTTGGTTTTTGGAGCCCTCGGCCAGCCCCTTGTGCAGGCTGTGTGGTCGAGCGCAGGCGCACAGCGCCGATTGTCAGCGCTCTAGCTCGATATGCCAATGTTCCAGTGGTGCGAGCTTGCATGAGCAGGCCTCCGGTCAAGCACGGCGCGGCCACCCAGAGCCAAGAATATGATGTCAAGGGCAACGTGGTCAAATTGCCATGGTAAGTTCGGACGATTGAAGGCGTGCCTTGCATAGTTAAGGAAGGACCCTTGAAACAACGATAGTATGATAGAGTGTATTGGAGCATCATCCAACTTCTGGAGCTGTCGGCTTCACACTCACGTGCACAACGGCAAACTCTTCAAGAAGCCGTCATGCCGTCATGCCCCGAGTGCAACGAACGTAATGACACCGAAAGTTTCCGCCGAATCAGAGGGAATCAAGCAGGCTTGCTCCAAGCACCTGGGAGGGAAGCGCAAAGAACAGTTAAGAATTCTTCCCTGAGGTTCGCAGATCCACAGCCTTTGACATTAAGGAGGAAGAGCCACCGCCACCAAAGTGCCAGGCGCCGAGATGGCCGATGGAGCTGTGCCTGGTTAAACCATGATGGTTTGCGGCGATTTGCGGATTCTTGGCTCTTGGTTGCGTCACATGTGAGCAGTGCTCACCACACCCCTGGCTTCCCACGGATGACTTCGCAAATCCCCAAGACGACGCGGCCCTTTGTTTCTGTTTTGAGGAGGCTTCAAAATTTCACCCGCATCACCGAATTCAACGAGCGATTTTGTAGAGGTGAATTGCAGGCAGTTGCGATATCCAAAGAAACAACTGTCGACTGATCAGCTCACCCGGAGTGCTCTTGCATCCGAGGCTTCAACCGCCAGGGTGAGGCACGCCTGGGAGCCAGCTGGTTGAGCAGGCAATGCGTGAAAATGTATTGTTGATGTTTCCTGACTCTTGAGGTATGGCCTTTCATTTTTGTTGGCATGCATATCTGCAAACTTTGTGTATGTGTTGGTTTGTTTGCTTGCTGGTTTGCTTGATTGTGTGCGTGTGCGTCAAAACAACTGATGATTCCAGGGCTTTGGACGGCCTACGACAAAGCGATTGGCTTCAGCTGTACTTCCCCAGCGTTCGTACTGCCGGTGAATGTCCGAATAAGTGACGCCAATTGTGTTTCATGGCCTGAAAGCTGGAGTGCTCATTGCCCAGAGACTTCCTCAACAGTGACATCGCAAACTAGTTCTGTTGCTCGATCCGTGTTTTATTGCGCAAGTCTGGCCGCCACAGGCTTCTCTTCTATAGGCCCTTCTGTACTTTCTGAGTGTCCAATGATTTATGTCTTCATGATGCTATTGAGTTGTGTCGCGCAGGATCCCATCACTTTGTGGAGCCTCGCACATCGCGTTCCCTTGCCTTTACCATTGCCTTCACCTTTGCAGAAGTCAGGTGTGCAACATGTCTGTGCTGCCTGGGGACAAAGAGAAGGAGGCTGTGCTTGACAAGTCCAGCACTCAGGGATTCAGCAGGGTTACCAGAGAACTTCTTGCTGGAATTGGATGCATTTTGCTGTGGTCGTTTTTCATGTGCAAGTTGTAGTTGAGTTGGAGACGATGACGATAATGATGCTGATGGTGATGACAATGACAATGTGACAGAGAGCGAGCCATCATGCCTGTTTGCAATGTGGCGCGTGAATGATTTGGAATACATGTCATTTTGGTAGGGCATGGCTGCTTCTTGGCGTATGCATTTTAGAAAGGTGACGTTGTTCAAAGAACCACCCTTCAACAGGCCGTTGTAGTAAGAGATGCGGTCACGGTGCCATGCGTTGCCTCCTTGCGAGTGCATGCAGGTTACCATCAAAACCAGAATTCAGACTGGACCCAAAGCCAAGGCGCATGGAGCAGCTCCAGGCTGACATGCAGCTGAGGCCAAAGGTGTGGGGATCTCGGAAAAAGCACGGATGAGAGTATGAGTTGGTAGCGCCGTCTTCAACGATGTTGATTGTTGTGCTTTGTCCCGGCAGAAGGGTGCGCATGTATGTGTGTGTGTGTGTGTGTGTTTGCGTTGTTGCTGGTGGATGAGTAATGCTTTGTTGGCTTAGAGGTTGCAGACTTATAAATTATTGAATGTAGCTGGGTGTTTGGTCCAGTCGCCCATTGGCAAAGCATGCAAGTCCTACAGGCAAAGGTGATACAGCCAAGTAGGAGGTGACGGGCCCCGTCAAAATGGTACTTCCTTTGATTGCACAGATAGTCAGTGCATAGGTACCTCGGCAGCCAAGATGCCGCTTGCTTAGCTGCCAAAAGTAGCAAAGACATGCTATCATTCCAGAGCGTTCTATCATTGGCATGACTCATCAAACACCTGTGGACTGTCAGCTGTCAGCCGCAGTGAAAGAGGCATGCACAGCCAAGGTGATGAGTCAAGTGGACAAAGCCCCAGCCTCAGCTGACGCGAATTGGGCAAGCGATGGGCATTTGTTTGCATACCTTTGCAGTGAGACAAAACAGCACAGCACATACACATTGGAAGCAATGCATGTCTCACCGAGCTCAGTCCAATTATGCATACTCTGGGACTCTGGGGAACCCCCTCGGCAATCACTGAGGGTCTGGGCACACATCGGGGTAAATCGGGGTAACGAGGGGCATGCAACCAGCCAGGCGGTTTTGTTGATGTGAGGGGTGTAACGAAGGTACGAGAAGAGGTGTGTAACGAGCCAGCGGTCTTGTTAAAGAGGTCTGTAGCGAGGTCTGTAACGAATGTCCGCCGCGGCCTTTGTGTTTCATCTCCTTCTAGCACCTCTATCAGGGAACATAACCCAACCTTCTCCCAAGTTGCTAAGCATAGCAGCTCACACACACACACACGACTTTCCTTTCTTGATGGCTGGTTGGTTTCCTGTGGCTTTTCCGCGCTGTTGGCATGCATTCGAGTGAACTCGCAGAGAGCTTGCATTCAGGAGAAAAGGTGGAACAGACGCCGGAAGGAAGAACGCGTCTTTCTGCACCATGCCTCGTTGCGCGGCTAGTTACATAGTCGCTACACACCTCGTCGCAGACCCAACCCCAGCCCGGGCCAGCGAGCCCTGTTTGCCGCGCTTGGCTTGCGTTGACCAGTCGCAAGTTTCGAGCTTGAGCTGCGGAGGCGTGCTTCGCGTGCTGCGCTTGCGCTGAACAGTTGCGACTTTCGAGTCGGGACGCGGCTCTTTGTCGTTCTGCGCTACATTGCGCTACTGGACTTGCCAAGCAATGTTTTCCCGTTACATACCTCCGTAGCAAAATTCGTGGCGCGTCGCGCAGCACATACCCGTCTCCAGCCGATGTGCCCTGCATTGCGCATCCAACCTACTGCGCCGCCAATCACAGGGCATTAAGTGCGTGCCTCTGTGTGCCTGTTCTCAAAGTCTGTTGCCAAACAGTCAAAGGCCTACGCTCCAAGCCAGCTGAGTGCTCCATGTTGTTCCAGCATGAAAGGGGTGGCACTCCTTCAACGCGTAGTGGAGACCACCGCACCTCCGAGAAAGATGGAGGTGTGCAATGCGCCGAGGCCAACAAGTTGTCTGAAGATGAGCTCAACAACATTGAGACCAAGGCGGAGGCCATCCTGGCAACTGCTGCTTCCCTTCGGCAGTGTTTGTTTCCTCCACCGTGAAAAGACGAGCAACTGCATGCGTTCACCCAATCCTGCGGCACTGTTGCTTTCAATGTTGTCACCCACGCAAAGTCTGGCCCTTTGCCCTGACAGTTGATTTCATGATTTTTTTGATGGCAGATGACCCATGAAAGCACGAGGTTCAATGGAACGAACTACGACCCTCTTGTAGGGCTACTACCTAGTTTTCTGTCTACCGTCATGCATTGTTTGTGCATAAACATTGCTCCATGGTTGTGGGTTCCGATGTGAGAAGCGTTGCAAACGTGTGCGCTTCGTGTCACGACCATTGGCAAATTGGCGTGGGGGCAGACGTATTTGCTTGATTAGCAAAACGGGGTTTGTGCAGAACTTTCGGTGGTCTATGTCAATAAAAGTCTAGTGAGTCCTGAAGAAAGGTCTACTAATCGGGTTTGTTCAAGAGCAAATGGGCATGGCAGGATTGCAGCACCATGGTGAATGGTGAATGGTTGAATCATGGATACAGCTCTAAGTGCTATGAGAAATGCATCCGCTGGCTCAAGCGCAGGCTTACGAACGAGCCCACTTGGACAGGGTTTGTCGGTGGCATTTGGGCATGCATGAAAGTGCATGCACATTAAACTGCTTATCCCAGCATCAACGTCCCAGTTGGTTTATCATGCGGATTTTGCAATGTTTGTCCTTGTTGTCGCCATCTTGAGATGTTCCTTGACAATTTCAGTCTTAGATGCTGCCCAAGAGTGTTCATTGTCGCTGCGGTCGGACGCTTCGGATGAAGTTGTGCTTGCGCCGAACGACAGATTCAGCTCTGGCATTGCTGCAATCATGGTCTTGTCATGTGATCTGGTTCATGCGGATGTGGAGCGCATCAATTTGCACGCAGTGAAGCTCCAACATGCCAGACTACCTTATGTGAAGCCTCATATCTCCTTGATCAGGAGTTTGTGAAATCCTATCTGGGCTACAAAAAGGAGCTTCTGAACTGGAAATCAGCATGCGCCTCAGAGATGGAAAACCTGGCCTGAAGTTGGGTCGTAGCATTGCCGGTTTTGCCAGCAGGCTGCGGCAAAAAGCACAGCAGTGAATGAGCCGAATGCGCGAATCGATCCTAGGCAGTGCGAGGCCTTGAGGACGATTACGCCTTGCCCGGCATCCTAAATCAGTCCAAGAAAGTATCAGCTTTGGAGCGGGTTGCTTTCCCAACAGCAACGTTGGCGCCGAGCAACCACAGCCACTCAAAACGCATGCGGCTTTATGTCCCTCAACCGACGGGTCCGACAGATCCGAAGAGATTTACAGCCTGCTGTTTGAAACTGCTTCATTGGTTCATGGACAGGAATGGTTGATGATTGCTAGGTTCTACTTTGTCCTGTTTCAGCAATCCCCTTCTTGCAAACGTCCTTTGGAGACATGACTTGACAGCAGATGTTGGGTGTGCGAGCTGACGGGGCCGGATTTTGTGGTGCGATATGCTGGTTAACATATTGAATATGTCATTAAAGCGTAAGCGCTCAGCGACGTGTTTGTTTTTTCATTGCAGAGTTGCAGTTTTTATTGCTGGGCTGATGTTGATTTTGATGTGGTCGTCGTCGTTGTCGTCGTTGTCGTCGTCGTCGTTACTGTTCAAATGGCAGTGAATGTTGCGATTGCACTGCTACCGTTTCTGTTTCTGTTGCAGGCACCACCACTGTTATTGCAGTTATACAGTTATACTGTTATGCAGTTGTACAGTTGTACATGTTTACTGTTGTTGCTTGAGTCTGCGCAGCATGCATGTTTTTGCTAGGCATTGTCGACCCTTCCACGATGTCACCATGGACTGCGAAAGGACAAGAAGTTGGATAGAGTGAGAGATAACACGCCAGACCACGTGGGGGTAGCAAGTCCTTTGTCAGAACATACATCATTGGGAAGTTCAATATGGATCTATTCGCATGTCAGCAACCATCCTGATACATTTCACGGACGACTTGTGACTGGTGCCAAGCATTTGCAGTGGGGGCAACTTGAGGCAAGGACCAAAGAGGATGAGCTTTGTGCTGTAGCTGAATGCACAGGAAAGGAGATTCAGCCAGGTTGATCATTTTTTGCAGGAAATGGCGCTCAGCTATGCGAATGTGGGCGGCAAGGGAGCCTTTGCCGGTCGGAGATCCCAGCAATTCCAGCCTAACACCACCCCATCGATCGATTTGCGTTGTTTAGAACGATATCCCGGGACAATCATCACGCTGCTTCTCTACCAAGGACTGCATGGTCGGGGTCGTCGAATTCTGAGAGCCTTTTATCTTTGCAAGTGTGCCGCAAGAAGATGCATATGGCTGCTTGGAATCTATGGCTCAGGTGACACCTTATGTGCGCAACCCCAGGCAGGAATGTGTTTGAATGATGGACCAATATAGTTCGCAGCAACTGCTTCTGTGGGCAGGCCGAAACAACGTGGATGGCTGGAGTGGCTATTCTGATGAACATACACCAAAAATCATGAGCATGGTTATGATATAATTGTTTAAATCAATAAATGAATAGATAGATAGCTATATATATATGTAATCTTTGTTTATTTTATAAAACAGAACGACGAGATTGTGCTTTTGTAGATTGGCCGACAATGATAGATACATGGGAATCGTTTTAAAGGTCCTTGTAAGGAGTTTAGTATTCGGTGGTCATTGGTGTTGGTTGAGGTAATTCCGCGAAAGATTCGCGATGGAGTTGTGAAAATATATTTTTTTTCTCACGAAAATTTTATATAATTGTATTTGGTTAATTAATGATATATGGAACACTTTATCTTTTTATTTTGATTAAAATATTTTGTTGATGTTGTGTTGATTAAGTTTGATGAGGTTATAGTTTGATACTTTGCTTGGTTAGTGTTGTAGTCTTGTATATATGTGTTTGTGGGTGTTAGTCGGCAGCTTTTTGTTTTGAAATATGGGTGATTTTTCGCGAAAGATTCGCGAAAGTTCGTGCGAAAGCATAGGTTTCGATTGTAAGGGGAGGTATAGTTTGAGCGTCGATTTAGTTAATATGGAAATTTACGACTTTAAGTTGGAGTTGTATGGCGAATGAAAAGTTGCGATTTTTTAGTCGGCGTATATTATATATTACCCTTGTGATGAAAAAAATATGATTTTATAGTTGGAATTAGGAAATCGTTATTTCGATTATAACACTGGTACTTAAAAGCTGTGATTCTCCGATTCGAGAAATGAAAAGAACACGGCGATGAATTCGCGAAAGATTCATGAATATAATTTATATATTCGAGAATTGATAGTTTTGGTAGCTTTGTAATTGCAATGATGTTATGGAAAATGATGATATTTAATGGTTTGGATGAAATTCGATGATTATGAAATATTTGATTGAAATTATTTGGATATTGGATAATGGAGGAATTTATTTTTACATATGGTTTAAATTGATTTTAAATTTGGAAATTTCTTTGATTGATATTATATTATAAATTTCACTATTTATTTGGAATGATTTTGGAATATATTAATTATTTTATTATTTAAGTGAGGGGAAATAATAATATTCGAATGAATGAGTGTAGTTTATATTAAAATGAGTATGGTAATGTTAATTTATTAAAATATAAAAAAAATGAATGTATTTTATTAGATGATGATATATTCGAATTTTATTTTTATTTTATTAAATGTTGGTAAGAATAGGATTGGTCTTGAGTGTTTTATTATATACCGTGAGGTCGAATTTATAATATATTATATAAATATTATTAAAAAAAATGTTGAATTTTATCGATTTTAATTTGTAAATGGGAGATTTTAATTGATTTAAATCGTATTAGAATCTAACCTTTAGCATCTTTTATCATTTTAGTATCGTTCGTTATTATTTCTATTTTTCTCATTTCCATGAAATTAAATCTTATCGAAAAACGAATGATCCTAATTTATTCTCGTTATTTTTTTGGAGCCAAAACGATTATATTTTGTTATCGTTATGTCATTGATTTTTAGTATTTCCCATTACCTTGGTGCATATATTATTATCACCTCTATCTTTGTCGCCTCCGCCAAACCAAATCCAAATCTTACCGACGCAAGGATGATCCCCAACTTATTTTCGTTGCTGTCCTAAGCTAAATCTTTCCGGCATACGAACAAACGTGCCTAAATATTATTATGCCTTGAACTAAATCCTGCTAAATCCCACTGGCACACGGTTGACCCCAGCCTGTTCTTGCTACTTTCTTGGAACCAAATTCCATTAGCACACGGACATAGAGGCGCAACGATAACGAAGCATGGTCGTTTATACGCCGCTAGATTTGGCTCTTAAAAGGCGGCAAAAATAAGCTGGGATATATGTATGTAGGCGACAAAGATGGAGGTGACGACAACGTGCCGGTAGGATTTGCTTCTGCGGATGCGATTAGCGCTAAGGTGACGGGAGGTGTTAAATGTGTCGGTAGGATATAAGTGTATCGAAGTATACTCCCGTTTATGTACCGGTGGTTTGGTCCGTAAAAGTATAGTGAAAGCATAGTGAAAGCAAGGAACACAATTTCCGTACGCTAATAGGAGTTGGTTCCGAAAACATATTAAGAATGAATTAGGGTCATCCGTGCGCCGATGGGATTTAGCTTGGCGGAGGCGGCAAGAATAGAGGTAGGGTTTTGACGAGGTGTTAGAGGCCTTGTGCCGGGGGGATTTGATCCACAGAGGCATAACAACAACAAAGCGCGGTCGTCCGTGCGCCGCTAGGATTTGGCTCCAGGAAAGCAGTGAAAATGCACTAACGTATATTAGCGGGATTTCGTTTGACATAGGCGGCAAAGATGGAGGTGACGAGCGCCGGTGGGAATTGTTTTTAGAATAGATTGGGATTATTTGTGTGCCGGTGGGATAAAGCTTCGTGGAAATGACAAAGATGGAGATAACGGCGGCGTATGCCGGTGGGATTTGCTTCTGCGGCCGAGGTAATGGGAAGTATTGGAAGTCGTATGCTAGAATTTGGTGCATAAAGTCCATAAAGCATGGTGTTAATAAAAGCGTTATTATCGTCGGATTTGGTTCTAGGAGAAAATTAGGGGTTATTCGTATGACGATCGCGCCGCTGGGATTTGGTCCACAGAGGCATATTAGTTGGGGCCGTGTGCCGGTGGGATTGGCGTGGTGGAAGCGGCAAGGATGAATAACGGTATATGTCGGCACTTGCAAAATTGGAAGTTAAAGTGGACCAATTTAGTAACGACATGTTTTTTAATATGTATAACGCAGAGTATTAAATTATCGAGGTGGATAAAATAATTATGAAACTCTAGAATTCTTAATTTTATAAAAGAATTGATTATTTTTATAGAAATTGATAAAAATTAGTAACTCACTCAGCCTATAATTATTTGGTTATTAGATAATTTTAAGAATTTCATATCTTTGTTTTAACCCAAAATTTATTTATCGTTAGTAAAATCGGGCAAACTTATTCGCACCGCACGCGCATGCTTTTCGATGTATTTAACACCACTTGGAAAAGCGCATGTGCGGTGCGAATAGATCGCTATCCCCTATGATTTTTGTTTAGCCCAAAAACATTATAAGTTAACAAGAAAGAGTAAACTAAAATATTAAAACAAGCCTAATAAGCCCCGGTCTAAATTTGTTAAGCTTACTTTTTTACTAGTTTGCATTTCCCTTAAAAAAACGATTTAAGATTAATGGAAAAGGATAGAAATAGAATTATAAGAGAAATCATAAGAATTTTTATGCAGCGACAAAAGCAATATGGTCGGTTTGTCTATGTCGTCCACGAACTCCTGCCTACAAAATTGCCTAGGCAAGTAAATCATTAACAATCATTAAAATATATTCGTATTTTATGGTTCTCGAACTTCTGAAATATGTTTCACGAAGATTAAGTATAAACAAATAGAAATTAATAAAACATTTCCAGAACTAGAAAGGGGATGCACGGGCCATAGGATTAGCCCCGTCAATCCTACGCGGACTACCGCTGCCCGATTAATACAGAAATTTGCGCTCGAATGTTTTCAGCGATTTGGCGTTAGTGTAATAACTAGAATTTAAACAACTTTTGAAGTTGTATGGATTTGCGCGCTCGAAATAGAGAGAGAGAGAAGGAGAGACGGAGAGAGAGAAAGACGGAAGAGAGGGAGAGATGGGAAAGAGGAGAGAAGGAGAGAGGGAGAGAGGAGGGAGAGAGGAAAAGAGGGAGAGACGGAGAGAGAGAGAGAGAGGGAGAAGGAGAGAGGGAGAAAGGGGGAGAGGGAAAGACGGAGAGAGAGAGAAAGAGAGAAATGTTAGCAGGCAAGCGAACAAGAATAATAAGAGAAACAATCGAACAAAATATAGAATTGGAAAAAGGGAGATATAACATGCGGCAACGCAAAAATATGTTATTTTTATAAACCGATCCGTAAAAAGAAGCATAAACAAACAAAAAAATTAAAAACAAAGATAGATATAAATAGACATAGACATACGGAAATAATTAGAGAGACACAAAAAGACACAAAGAAATAGAGACGAAAGATAGACATAGAGATAAATCGAGATAATCCGAGAGATAGAGAAACACAGATAGAGAGATAAAGATAGAGAAGCACAAAAAAAAATGGGATATAGAAATGCACAAAGATAGACAGAGAAAGACAAAGATTAGAAAACAAATAGATACGAATACACGGAAATAGATTGGGAGATAGAGAGAGACAATGATACGGAGATACCCGTCACGAAATTTTCAAAAAATCGATTCGGACAAGTTCCCAAATTTCCCCGAAATTTGGCCCGGTATTTTTTCGGAAAATCTGAAGAAATTTGCGGGGGTAACGTCCGGAAACCTAAAAACCACGTCGCCGGAAGCGATCCAAAATTCGGGAAAATTTGGACGGATTATGCCGCGGGAACTCTAAGCCAAATTGTTAGGAACCCCCCCGAAATTTCGGGGTCTTCCGGGCCGCGCGAATAGGTAAGAGTTTGTGGCTGCGAGTCAATTTATAAGGTCCGGAACAGGGTCCGGAACCCATATGCGATCCAGACCTCCGTTCCAGACCTTGCCTAAAAACATGATCCAGACCTTCCGTTCCAGACCTTGTTTATATACTCATGTCTAGTTTAGAGTATTTACGGTAAGGTGATTTGGTAGGTTATTGACTCCCCCCTTTGTTTTGCCAAATGTTACGCGTTAAGGCTGGTGTTCGAGAGAAGCCTGAGGTGCTAACGATGGGGTTTGCTTGTCGAGCTTTGGTGGTTGGGGCTACGTGGCTTGTAATCATTAGAACTTGGATGGAATTAAGCAGTGGTCCTGTTAACAAATGTGTTTTTGGAGCGGCCTATGAATGTTAAGGGTCAGCCCCGCCGCAATCTATTCGACACGATACGGTAACGGTTCGATACCGCTCACGGTCGTCACATTGTTGAAACGACCATGTTTACATGCAGCTTGCTACCAAGTGCAAGCCACTCGCGTAACCGTTCCAGACCCCGTTCCAGACCCGTTCCAGACGTGTTCCAGACACAGCGGAGCAATTTGCCACCAAGTCCACATGCACAGTAGCTACGCTTCTTACGCGGCCCGCCATGCCGCCGAAGAAGCCTTCAAGGAGGTGCCGTATCGTACGGCCGCGTGCCCCTGATCGCTTCATCCATCTATCTACCCATTCATTCATTCATCCATCTATCTCTCCATCTTACACTAAGTAAACGAGCAAAAGGCTAAACTCTCTCGTCATAAAATATGTCTTCGGCGATTTCGCGTTGCTTGTTTTGTATTTTTCCTCAGGAACGATATAGCGAAGCCCCAAAAACGATAACGTCGCATGACGTGCAACTGGCGCTTCGCGCTTCTATTTTGCACTGTGTGAGCCTTTTTTTGCCCCAAGCTGTAAGTTGCCATGACAGCTCCTGTCAATGCTCCTCGACAATGCATGGTGGGCACATGTGTGCACGAGATGGACCCACCCAGATGGATTGCTAACGCACCCGCGCACACGCACAGGCTCCCGCAGGCATCGGCGCACGCTGCGACCTTCGAGCTGGAGCTGCCAAAGTGTAACTTGCATACTGCGCTAGTATTGAAAGTTGCGACTTGCGACCTGGAAGTTGCAGCCAGCAAGCAAAACCGCCAATGCTTCAGAGCCAGAAGCATAGTCTAGTCCGCTGATCACATGACTACCGCAAGGTAGAGAAGGTTTTTGTAACACTACACGCGCCCAGAACGATACCCAAAACGACACCCCATCGATACTCCGAGAACGTCCCGGAGCAGCCAATGTGAGGCCTACCTAGTACGTTTGCTTTTTCAACCACACACGCAGCTCCTTCAGCGCACATCCTTCCGCGCACACAAAGGGCCCGCAACGGGCCAGGCCGCGGACGCCTTGGCGGACTTGCGCTTGCTCCTCAGAGATTTACTGCTGCAGAAGGATGGGAAAGCCTGACGCCCGAGCAGATCTGTGATCCGGAAGGCTTTGGAGAAGAGCCCGAGCTCCAAGAGTGCTGCCGCAGAAATTGCTCACTGCAGGGGGTTCGCCGGGCACTTTTCAAATCCGCACGGCGTCGCAGGGAGGGCGCTTTGACACGCGCAATCCTCGCAGAGGGTTCATTGGGCGCTTTGCGCGCTCGCGAGACCCGAACAGAGGGTTCTTCGGGCACTGCACCCACGCGCGAAACGCGGAGAACCATAGGGGACTCGTTTAAAGTAGAATGAACACAGCCCACACAGCAAATAGACGCTGGCTCATGAGTCACGGTCAAAATATGCGTCGATCACCTTATCAAGGTCTTTGGGTTCCGGAATTGCACGCCTTGTTCTTGTGGTTGCCGGAAGGCAAAACCATACCCACAAGCCACTGGACACTTAAGATGCGCCTATTGGGTGCTTTTAACCAAAGCTACACTCCCCGGCTTGTTACTTAAAACTGCGTTTCCCGGCTTGCTATTTGAAGGTTGCTGGAACGGCCAAACCATACCCAAAAGTAATTTTGGAGCGTCGAAAACACCTTTTCGGATCATTCGTGGGGTGTGAGAACTGCATTCTGGGCCACCGATTGCTCTCCTTCCTACTGCTCATGTCTTGCTTGCACCCGCAGGCGCCACAATCGGCATGCCAAACCATACCCAAAAGAAATTTTGGAGCGTCGAAAACACCTTTTCGGATCACTCGGGGAGTACGAACTGCATTCTGGACCACCGATTGCTCTCCTTCCTACTGCTCATGCTTCTTGCTTGCACCCGCAGGCGCCACAGTCGGCACGCCAAACCATACCCAAAAGTAATTTTAGAGCGTCCGGATCATTCGGGGGGTGTGAACTGCATTCTGGGCCACCGATTGCTCTCCTTCCTACTGCTCATGCTTCTTGCTTGCACCCGCAGGCGCCACAATCGGCGCGCCAAACCATACCCAAAAGTAATTTTGGAGCGTCGAAAACACCTTTTCGGATCATTCGGGGAGTATGAACTGCATTTTGGGCCACCGAAGTACTGCTTGCTCAAAACGATACCCAAAACGACACCGAAACCACACCCCTCGTGCTCGCATGGTGCTGCTGTGCTGCAAGTTGTTTATAAGTCTCGCTTGCAACTACCAAATCACCGGACAGCAGTCCGGGCTGCGAGGCGCACGCACGCAACGTGTAGCTGGTTTTGGCACATGCCCTGGACTGAGAGAATATGGGCAAATTTTTTCTGGTTTTGAAGGACTATCTAAACGATACTCTAAACGGTACCTCAATGACACCCGGAAAGCACAAAAGGCGGGCCACCGCTTGCCCATCAATCAGTAGTGGTCAGCGTGTGAGCCCTGCTCCACCTCCCATGCTTGTGGGCGGTCTGGAACCAACGTCAAAAAGCATGTCATGGAGCTTGTGGGGAGGCGCAGCATCTACACCCTTCCTGCCTTTCTGCCTTCCTGCCTTCCTGCCTTCCTGCCTTCCTGCCTTCCTGCCTCCCTGCCTTCCTGCCTTCCTGCCTTCCTGCCTTCCTGCCTTCTTCCCTTCTTCCCTTGCTCCCTTCCTTCTTCTTCTGCCCTGCCTCCCTTCCTCTTCTGCCCTGCCTCCCTTCCTCTTCCTCCCTTCCTCTTCCTCCCTTTCTCTTCCTCCCTTCCTCTTCCTCCCTTCCTCTTCCTCCCTTCCCTTCCACCCTCCTTTTTCCCTTGCCCCATCCTTCCTTGCTCCCTTACCTTCTGGATTCCTTTATCCTTCCTCCCCATCCTTCTTCCCTTCGTCCTTTCTCCTCCTGCTTTCTCTTCCTCCCAGTTTAGCCCCCGCCCAAAGTAGTCTTAGGTTTTGCCTCTCGCTCACGTGTGCTCGAGGACTCCACACATGTCTTCCCAGACGTCTGGAACAACCAGCCTCATGTAACTGACTCGTTCCAGACGTCCGCGTCACCGCGGAACGTTCCACACCAGAATATTGACCCACACCCACCCCGAAATTTGGCCCGGTATTTTTTCGGAAAATCTGAAGAAATTTGCGGGGGTAACGTCCGGAAACCTAAGAGCCGCGTCGCCGGAAGCGATCCAAAATTCGGGAAAATTTGGACGGATTATGCCGCGGGAACTCTAAGCCAAATTGTTAGGAACCCCCCCGAAATTTCGGGGTCTTCCGGGCCGCGCGAATAAGTAGGAGCTTGTGTTACGGAGAAAAGACCGGGACAAGTGTAGTCGCTCGCCACAAGTACTACGATTCGGCCGGAATACCGCTGTAACTTGCCGATGCACGGGAAATGCGACCTCGAGGCCGTGCCGGTTTATAGGAAAATATTATAATAAAATTTTAATATAATATTATATATATATTCTATATCCGCCGATATTACTCGGCGTGCCGGATACCTACGAGAGGATAGAGGATAACCTTCCCTCCTAACCCCCCATCCGACGTCTATTACACGGGTTCCCTACGGACCGCATAACAATTTGATAACGTTCCACTACACGTAATCTTCGGGGTTGCAAAACAGGGGGGGTCCCAGGCTCGATTCCCCCAGCCGATTCTTTGCTGGTTTGGGATTCCTATCTCCTTTTGTTAAAAATCTGTAAAAAATAATATTTTTGGATATCCTAATTGCGAAAACACAAAAAACAACTAACAACAAAACATATTTTTTTGGACGTCTTAATTGCGAAAACGCTAGAAAAACCGTGTTTTTTGCAGCAAAATATTGGGAGCAAAGGGGAAATACAAGGAAATATAAGGAAATAAGGGAGGAAATACACAATCGATATAGCAGGAAAATAATGGGAAATAAAAGGGAAACAAAAGAAAATTGAAAAGGATATAGAAAGGATAGATATGAAAATAAAATCAATGTAAGGGGAATAAAAGAGAAATAAAGCACGAAGAAGCCAATCGGCACAATGAGAAATATAAGGAAATAATTCGCAACGCAAAAACAAGATATATATGGCAAATAAAATAAATATATCAAGAAAAACATAAAAATATAAAAAGGGAATTAAAAGATATGGAAGGACCATAATCAAGATATAATAAAAAATATGTCAAAGATATAAAAGAGAAATCAAAAAAACAATTTGTAATAAAATAACAATTCAAAATCATAAATTGACAATGTCGATATAAAAACAATTCAGGGGAGGACATATTACAACAATACAGAGAAAAAGAAAGATAAGGAGAAAACGAACGAGAGAAAAAGAAAAATAACGAGAAATAATAAAAACAACGAGAAAATAACAATTAAATATAAAATAATATAAATAAATAAATAAACATTAAAAAAAAAACAATAATTAAAAAAGAAGAAATTCAACAAAATCATAAAAAACAAAAGAAAAATAATACATAAAATACCAAAAAAGAGGAAAAATAAAACGAACAATATCGATAAATTATACGAATAATATCGATAAATTAAATCAAAGATTCTAAAATATAAAATGAATTTTAAATTTAAATAATAGTAATTATTATAAATTAAGAATTTTTATATTATTTTAAAATACTATATTTATATAATAATTTAATATATTGGTTAAAATATATTTATAAAAACATCTATATATATATATATTTTTAATTCGAATATAATTATAAACAATAAATATAAAAATATAATTTATATATCAAATAAATTTAGAATTTCAATTATTATCCAACTAACAATTAATAATCCATATATTTCCCCATTATTCATCAACATTTAAATTCCACAACCAGCTATGCAACTAACCACGCTACTTCGACGAAATACATAATTAGTTCGATCGCCTACGTACAACGTTCCCCATTTGCCACATACGACTATACACAAGGGGATACGATGCGATTTCAATCTACCCTTATACCGAATTAATTATAAAATATGTTTCGTGGCTTAGCGGTAGATCAACAAACTTGATTTCACAGACCACAACAATTCTTAAAACAATGCATACAAGTAAGCTCAATCTGTGCTCAAATACCGCATTCACGGTAAAAAGACAACACTGCGTGCTATTGTATGCTTGCTTTAAATACTTTGGCGCCACCCATCTATTTGCTTAATCGTGATTCTCGACTCGTGACTCGCGCCTCTTATCTCTCGACTTCGTGCTCAAGTCAACTCAAAACTCTAAACTCAAATACCCCACTCTTAACTCTCTATTTTCGCCCTTTGACTCAAAAATGACGCGCAACTCGCAACTCTCCACGGCTCTCGATGTGCGACTCTCGTGTCGACTCCTAAAACCCAATCTAACCCGTTTTCCCGAAATATCGGCAGCCAGAACTCACATTATTCGCAGAACAATTTGGGCTTTTGTTGGCGTCAGGCCACCAAAACTGAGAAATTTGGGCCGGAACTGGTTTCCACCGCCAATACAGACCCCAAAACTTTCGGGTCGCTGCAGAAACGCTCCCAATTTTCTGACGTTTGAGGGACTTCTGGCCAGGTTTATAGGTGCCGGGAAAGGCTCTGTGGCTCGGCTACGCTGGCCGAAGAGCAGGTGCCGGACAGCCCTGTATTCGAATCTAACATAAACCGCCGAGGTAGCGTTTCCATATTCCTATCTCATTCTAGATTGAGTCTTTTTTCATTTTATCTCTTTGGATATTGTTTAGAAGGGATAGATTTTGCATCCCGTATTCAGCGGACTAAAGGCATTGACCTCAGCAGCGAGCATGTTGAAAACCGGATTGCTATCATGGCATCCAAGATCCAGGCACGCACCCATGCCAAAGCATCAGACAGCGACACAAAGTTCTTCCGATCCTCATTGCCCACAAGAAAGCTACACTCGGATCATTTCTCAAGACCTCTTCCTGGCCTCCAACTCGAAGGCTGGTCCACGGATGAGTTGGTTCGTCAGCACTGAAGCCTTGGCATACCTCGGGATAACATCAGAGCAAGCCAAATGTGTGGCTCAACAGCAATCCCGGCTGCATGCCCTGATCTTGGATCCAGGCTTTTTGTAGCAAGCTGGAAGATGGCTACCTGCCAGCTTTAGCAGGCCTGGACCATCCTTGGATGGGACGAATGATGGGCTCAAATTACTGGCACCACAGCCAAAATGCAAGTTCCTTGTTCCGATTCAATACAAATAAGGTCGATTTGATGGCCAAAGGCCTGCACCATACAGGGGACGTATTCCAGCCCTCCAGCGGCACTTCTCCATTGCGCTGTCTGGCAAGGATTACTTCACACGTTGGTGTCCTTGTTCAACCAACAAGTGCAAAGTTCAGCAACCCACAACTCGGTGACATTCGACTATGCGCCAGGCCCCAGCTGGCCACTCATCAGCTGCAGTCTTGGAGTTTGAGACATTGAGAAGACGCAGCTGCTGCAAACGCATGCAAAGTTCGACTTCTCCACAAAGGAACTACTTTTGGAGAAGATCTACAAAGGTTTGCACTTGTGTACATGAAAACATATATTTATATACATAGTGCTCATTGCCAAACCAGTCAATGCTAGGAATTAGACATCAAGAAACTCATCAGCATCCTCATAGGCGACTTCCTTGTTCCGACGGCTAAAGCAACACAGGATCAAGCTCCAGACCCTTTGCTCAATGGCTGCCACCTGCCCTTCACCTCGGCGATATGGCGCTCACACAGACACACAAACACACAGACACAAACACACACTCACGCAAGCACCACACACACACACACACACACACACACGATTTTAGGCAGCTGCAGGCTTGCCGGATGTGGGCTGGGAGCTCCGGATTTCCCATCCTGGCACATTGCCGCTGGAAGTGCTATTATTCTGCTTTAGAGGATCTTGGGTAAATGTTCGGATCTGCATCATTCCGCCAACACTGACAACCATGGTCTGGCATGGTGTGCGCGGTTTGGCAAACCATTTTCACAATTGAAAGACTGACAGGGGTGTTAACCATGATGACTCTAGCTACACGGCTACGCACTTGCCAACTATGAATTAAACTTGACCCGCCATTTGTGAATACCCGCAAAATCATCTCCACGCTTGCATTTTGCACCCTTTCGGGGACACACCGAGAAGGGCCAAGCAGCACTGGAAGCAAAGACGGTCAACCTAGGGTCCGCACAATGAGACCATCTGGTTCTGAGCATGTGCAGGCGCGCGATGCGCTGTGCTGGAGGCCTCAAGGCACGCTGCGACTGGGACGAAGGTCCGTTTCCATCCACGTTTTGTCGGCGCCATGTTCATGGCACAGGGAATCACTGCGCGGCCAAACCCTGCCTCCAGCAAGGTGATCTCGAAGAGTGAAACAGGGAATTGCAGGTTCTGGCAAGGCGCGACAATTGAGGTTTGGCTTCTTCATGCCCGGTTGCGAGTCAGCAGCAAACCTATAGTTCAAGTGTCTAGTTGACGGAAACCACCAAAAGAGTTCTCTGCAAATATCATCACTTGAAACATGTTCAGTTCAGTGCAAATCAATCCCAACCATGCCTGTCTTGGGTGCAACCATCTGTCAGCGCAACAGCTGGATCTTTCTTCTGCTTTCGTGCGGCGCCTGCAACACAACCCGGCATATTCCGACAGCGGCCTGGTGGGTGATGATGTTTCGCAGCGTCTGCGCCAAAGGGAACATGAGCTCGTGGTAGCCAAGCATGGACGCCTGCGTTCGCATTCATGAGTTCCAGCGCCCTGCTACAACATGCTACAATACAAAAAAACACATTCCACCGTTGATCGGGGCATTGCCCTGCTACCCGAATGGAGCACACAGGCAGTACTGAAGCTCTGTCACAACACTGCCTTAAGCCGTGGCATCTCCAAACATAGTGTGCAGGCACATGCCATTTTTTGCTCTCTTGCACATCGGCGCATCGGCTTTATGCGCTTGCCCTCGCGCCTACCAGCTACCACGACACTTGCAGCCTACAACGAGTGTAGGAAGGTGTCTCTCGCCAACTTCTTTCTTAGGCGAGAGCTAGAGATCGAGAGTTAGCCTGTGTTCATGAAATATCTTGCTCACAACCTATCTACAGTATTCCTTCTCCCATCACCTGCTTTTCTTCTTAGTCAGGTGATGGCATAGGCCGTGTTATCTCTTTCTCACGGCCACCCTTTCACCCGCCCAGACTTCACTTTGGGACGGCGAAAGGCATGAGAGGAACACATTCGCAAGGTAAAACCTCATCCCGACTCATACCTGATACACATGGGGTTGACATTATTTGATTGCTGGATTGGTGCCTTGCGAGCAGTCGAGGCCGACAGAACTAGATCGTACAGACTCCGTAAGCGCTTTGGATATGGCCGAAAGCCACTCCGCATGACGCGGAACGCTTGTATGTATCGATTGGCAGGCTGACCTTGCCCACCACACAACCCTGGCATTCCAATTTTATCAATCTGCCAGGAAAGCCTACGTGTTCATGAAAAAAATGCAGCAACAAGTCGCCAGAAGCAGCTGACTGCAACCTGCGGCAAAGCTCCATCTGCAATCTCGAACATGTCACTCTGAACGCCCTTCCTGAAATTCAACCTGCGTTTGCAGCAACCTCACAGCAAACACCCTTGAATAATCAATTTTGACACCTGTGAACGACTGAAAATGGAAGACGGTGTGAAGTCAGGCATCACACCGATCAGCACAATTCGTTCAACATCAGTCATGCCATTGAGCAATACAATAGTCAGGAGCAAGCAGCAGAGGCTGCGCAGGCACGCTTTCTGGCAATCTGATATAGCTTGCTTGGAAACCGGAGTGCAGGTGCTTGGCTAAGCATCAAGTTTCATTAAGATGTCTTGGCAAGAGGCACATGGGTATTGATCCCAAGACTGCGCAACTTGAGCTGCCTCTTGGACTCTATCTTCTGCAAGTGGTCAAACAACAGAAATATTCTTTATTTCTCCCGGGCGCGCAGGTAGGGGGTGACTTGCACGTTTCGCGTCTTTGTATATGGTCTCGAGTTTGCAAACATTGGCTAGGCTTGCGTTGCTGTAGGCCTACCAAACATAACCTGAACAGCCCTTGTTGTGAACAAATGCCACACCGACATAGCCTTTGTCGTAAACTTCTATGGCTTGCCAAGCAGCTCTTTGAATAGGGCAGGACCGCTTTGCCCCAGTACCAATCAATTGCTGCAAGAACCATTGGCGATAGACGTCAAAGAAGAATCTAGTCTGCCGTCAGGAATCTTCTTGTGCATCCAGTGGGTCCTCTCTAGCATCACTATCAAGTCCGCAGAATCAGATATGAAACTCCTTCCTTCCGCAAGAGACAATATGTCAAGAATATCAGGCGATAGCTACTGGTCCAGAATGCTACTCACCAAACGGGAAATTGGACACATCCTGCGGTTGTCACGAGCCGTCCGACGAAGAGCCCAGCCAGAGGGGCAACAGGAAAGAAAGGCAAGACCATGAATCACTTTTGGTGTAGGCCAAAAGTCAGAAGTCTCAGGAGGGCGGGCGTGGCTAGCCAGCAAACTGCGCCCGCCCTTGCTGGTCACTAGTTTATCGACGCCATGCAAATGCATTCTCCCATGGTGCAGTGGAAAGGAAAGGGCTGCGCGTAGGGAGGCAGCGAAGCAAGAAGTCGAGGAAGCCCCTTCAGCGGTGGGCGGCTCCGAGCAAATACCTTCAGCTCCCGAAGATTGCTGAAGCACCCTGGAAGGAGCGCCTAGGAAGGTGGAGAAAGACGCGGATGGCGTGCTTTGCGAGAGGCGCGCCTCGGCCTTGTTGGGGCGGGGCGCTTTGAGCGCGGCACACACAGTGGCGGCGGTTGTCCGACTGGCCTGGTAAGGCACCTCCGATCGCAAGCTGGTAACCGCCATGTCGGCAGATGAGCCATTCAGGTACAAACATCAGGCAGCGAGCTGGCACGCATCCTCTGGGCAGGCAGGCGCTCCTTTGGCAGTTCCGCAGCGTCTAAAGCAGCAGCACTGGATCATTCCCTTCGTGAAGTTTTTGCGCATGTGCAAAATGCGCAACCTTTAACAAGAGAACTGCCACTCATTGGTTTGTCGTTGGTTTGGTGTGCTGAACATATCATGCTGACTCGGTGGGACGCTGAAGCATCACAGCACGTGTCGGCCAAACAAGTGTGCGTTGTCGAGATTAAGCCAGAAGCTCACCTGCGTGTGGTATGTTGATTGAGGATGACCAAGCCAATTGGCAGTCATACGTACACAAGCGGAGTCGCACGCAATAGAAGATGCGCCATGAAGCTGATGCAGCTTGGACGGGGCTGCTAGCATGAGCGCGCTGGCGGGCTAGCACCTGTCACAAAAGCATTGACGTTGGTAGCTACTTGGCATTCTGCACGATGTGCCGTAACCTCATTGATGTGCCTGGCTATGGGTTGGTGCTCTCCCGAGTACACTTGTCATCCGCATACCGTGCCCATCGATGCATGTTTTTCATCAGCACACGGAAATGACTACAGACTGGTTCATACCAGTCGATGAAGCAAATGTTGATCGCTATGCCTTGTGATGGTGTGGCTTTGTCTGTTTGAGAAGTTCGCTCCTTGTTCGAAAAGAGGATACTTGCCATCGTTCTCTGAGTATGTTTCGCTTCATGGTTGAGCCTGCAGCAACATGTGTACTGGCTGGGTTTGCCAATTTTCGGATTCTGGCTTAATTGCAAGTTTAGCTGTGAAACCTCGAGCAGGGTGGTGATTTCTTGACGTCGCCCGCCAGATTCATAAGTCATGCATCATAATTGCTATCATGTCAATGAGTGATAATTACAAGTTGTGACCAAAACCCGCACTCAAGTAACAAAATACATGACATCGATCAAGGCAAGCATTTCCGGCTTCCAGGCATGCATACAGCACTTGATGCCCCTGTGTCTCTGCCCCAAACAGGCATAACGATTGAGCGATGCACATTTCGGCAACCTTTTGGCAAGGAGTCGAGAAGCCGGACTCGGGTTCAAACATGGACTGATAAGGAATTGCTTTCGGGAAAGTTGAGAGGAACAGCCAAACCGAATCTGGGTGTTTTCTCGAAGTCTGCCTTGCTAGACTCCTCGCGGGCTACTCTCAGCGGCAGCCGAGAGATTTTGATCGTTGCATGCAAACAGTCCTGGGGTTCACCTTCAGCATAGGCTACTTTGGCAGTGTTGTTTCAACATTAGCTTCATGCCTGAAATGTATCAAAGGCTGTTGCCGATGCGTGCAGTCTCACGATGATCCATGAGCATGCTGGGTACTTCCCAAAGTTACACACAAACAGCCTAAGTCGGTTGCTTGCAATCTGAAAATCCTGTCAGCAATCCCGCCAACCAGCCTTGAGTTGTGATTCCAAAATATTAAAATAAATTATATGCTCGGCCTTTCCTGCGGGAATTGGGACACATCAACTCTTGCTTGCCCTATCAATTCTGTGTAGCACGAGCCAATGACTAGCCCTTGACCTGAGAATGATTTGAAGGCCTTTACATCTACATCAAGCTCGTTGTCTAGGGTAGGCATGTCAGGTTAACCTGCTCCAAACAACATTGACATGAAGCGCTTGAGAAGCCTTTCATTCGTGGTTATGGACTGCAGCATGCAACTGCCACATAGACGCCCAGTCTCTGACTGCAACGTTTTGACTACCTTCCTCCAGCCTTGCCAGGATCAACAAGCCTTCTATATGAACACAAATGGCAATGCAAAGATTCAAATATATAGCAAGGACGGTAACCCTCGCTTTGAGGAAAACGAGCCGAAGCCAAAACTGGCTCTTGGCTCCTTCATGCGACAAGGTGCCAGCGCACAGCCCACGTCACCCGGTGAACCGATCAACACTGCAAGCAGGAGCCCGCAAATCTCACACAACCATGCATGCTCTGGCAACGGAAAGTCAAGAGGAAAAAGCACTGCCGCAGGACACCATTCAGAAATTTGCTTCTGCCTAGTTGCCTCGCCGGCCGAAAGGGGAGCTCTAACTTCTGTCTAGCGGTGTAATCTTGCCCTGTGCTCCTGCAAGTTCAAAGTAAGAGATTGGTAGAAGTGTGAAGTGCAATTGGTGCTGTGCAACTGTCGTGTTCGTTTTCGCCCCTACGTTGACCAATAGCCACGGCCTGCGGGCGCTGTGCGTGTACTTTTTCCCTTTGACCCACATCTGCCTACCCCCATGTGAAAATAGACACCAAGCCAAACATCCCCAAGCCATGAACAACTCACGGGATAGTCAGGATGTTGACGTAATGCACAAAGAGTGTTCCGGCTTTTTGAGCTGAAAGAAACAACGGGCGTCCGGCACTTTGCTGGCCAACCGGAGTGGACTGAGCTCGGACAATCTGGTGGCCTTGAATGGGCCGGCACACTGAATTCCACGCCCGCGATGGCACCATTTGGAGCCAGAATCTTTTGTTCAGACTCAAGCGAATCACGTGTTCTCAACTGATTAAACCGACTTGCTGCGGGCCCTGTTGGGCTCACGCACATCAAAGTGGATGAAGGTCCAAAGGACGGGTGCGTCCCTTGCCTCCACAAGTTTCCTGGACGGCTGGCAGGCACCAGGGAAATGCAACTGACACTCTTCCAAACACCAAGCTCTTTCTGCGCCAAAATCAAGCGCTCCTTGACCAAATCGGCAGCAAACTCACTTACAAACATTGCAACTACACACGCAAACACACTGTGACAAGCACACAGACATAGACACAGGCAAGACAGACACAGACATACAGACACACAGAGAGACACACGGAAAAAGACAGAAAGACAAACAGACAGAGAGACGCACAAACGGAGACACGCACACACACACACAACACGCACACAGAGAGACCTACAGAGAGAGACACAGAGACAAACACAGAGAAAGAGAGAGAGAGACAGAGAGAGGGGGAGAGACAAACACAAAGCGAGAGACACACACACACAAACATAGAGAAAGAAAGAAAGAAAGAGAGAAAGCCACACACGTAGAGAGACACACACGGAGAACAAACACACACACACAAACACAAACACAAACACAAACACAAACACAAACACAAACACAAACACAAACACAAACACAAACACACACACACACGCAGAGACGCACGCATTCAGAAAGATGCAAACAGAAACAGAAACGGAGAGAAAGAGAAAGACAGAGAGGCACACAGCCAGAGACGCACACACACACAGAGACACAGAGAGAGAGAGAGAGAGAGAGCCAGACAGAGACACACCCACAGAGAGACACACAAGCAGAGAGACACACATGCGCAAAGCAGAAAGACACACGCACAGAGACGACCACGCAGAGACACGCCCGCGCAGAGAAACGCACACGCAGAGAGACATAAATACACAGAGACACACACACAGAGAGACACACGCAGGGACACAAACACAGAAAAGCCACAAAAAGAAAGAGAGAGAGAGAGAGAGAGAGAGAGAGAGCGACAAAGAGCGTGAGAGGCACTCAGAGACGCACACACAGCCAAACACGCAAAAGAGACACACGCAGAGAGACACACACACACAGACAGAGACACAGACACAGACACAGACAGAGACAGACACGAACACGCACACGCACACGCACACGCACACGCACACACACACACACAAACCGTGACACACACACACACACACACGCGCAGACACGAACGCAGACAAGCGCGCAACCACGCACGCAGACGCACACACACACGGACACATGCAGAAACACACACACACACACACACAAGAGGCGCGCCGCGTCAGACACACGGCGCAGATACACACACAGACAAAGACACACACACACAGATGCGCAGACACACGCGGGCAGACACGCGCAGACGCGAGCAAACACGCGAAAACATGCCCGGACATGTCCGGACAGGCGCAGTGGCACATACATGCGCACACACACACACACACGCGTACACACACACACACGCACGCAAAGGCGTGCGCGCACGCGAGCGCGCACGCTCATCGCCCCGTGCGCGCAATCGTGCCCGCGCACACAGACGCCCACGCCCACGCACTTGCGCACACACCCACACACACTCGCACGCACACAAACTCGCACATACACACACACACGCAGAAACACACACACAACACACAAACAGCGCCACAAGCAGAGGAACACACAGACACACACACGGACACACACACACACAGACACACACACACACACGGACACACACACAGACACACACGCACACAAAAGCACACACACACACACACACGCCAGAACACACGCCCGAACACGCGCACGCACACGCACACCCGCACACCCGCACGCGCACGCACACGCAAACACACACCCACACACACACAAACGCGCGCACACACACACACACACGCACACACACACACAATCACGACACACACACACACCTGCACACACACACACAAAAACGAACACACGCGCAAACACGCGCGCAAACACACACACAGACACAAAGAGAGAGAGAGAGAGAGAGAGAGAGAGAGAGAGAGAGAGAGAGAAAGACAAACACAAACAGAGACAGGGAGAGAGAGAGAGAGAGAGAGAGCGAGAGGCAGACAGAGACTGACAGAGACACAGACAAAAGACACGGAGACAGGATAGACGGACGCAGGGGGACAGACACAGAGATATAGACACAGAGAGACAACACGGAGAGGCCCGCGCAGAGACACATAGAGAAGCAGAAAGAAACAGGAAAAATACCGAAACACACACGCACACAGAGACACAAACACACGCAGAGAGACACACGCAAAGAAACATAAAGAGCACACGCACACAGACACAGAGGGAGGGAGAGAGAGAGCGAGAGACACATAGACAGAGACATGCGCACGCAGACGCACAGAAACACGAAGAGAGAGACACAAAGGGAGGGAGGAGAGAGATGCACACAGAGAGACTCACGCAGAGAGACACACAAACAGACAGACGCCAACAGAGAGACGCACTCTCAGAAACACGCAGAAAGACGCACGCGCAGAGAGACACACACACACAGAGACACGCAGAGAGAGAGAGACACACGAGTGACACACACGCAGAAAAAAAGAGAGAAAGAAAAAAAGGCACGCAAACGCGAACGCAGACACACGCACACACAGACGAGCACACACACAGACAGACAGAGACAAACACAAAAACCACAGGCACACAGACACAGAGCACGCGCGCACATGCGCGCGCACACACGCACACACACACACACACACACTCGCCCACACCCACACACACACACACACTCGCGTGCGAGCGCACTCTCGCGCAAGGTGACGTGAACTTCAGTGTTAAGACTTGCGAAACCAGCCAACCATTGGAAAATGCTTTGTTTTTTGTGAGATGTAGAGCAAGCAACAGAGCAAGAAAACAGTGATCCCAAGTTTCGGGTGGGAAAAAAGCAAGATAAAAGTGATTTTAGAGCAAACAGTGGGCACTAAAAAGGCAAGAATGAAGCAAACAAGAGACCAGAAATAGCAAGAAAATAGCAAGAAAATGGTGATCAACCCTCGAAACCAGGAAATCTGCAAATCACAGCGGGAAATCACTATTTTCTTGCTATTTTGGAGTGGGAGATCACTATTTTCTTGCAGTTTTTGCAGGCGACGACCCTCAACCCGGAAATCTGCAAATCACAACGGGAGATCACTATTTTCTTGCTGCTTTTTTTTTGCGAATTAGCTATTTACGGACACGTCGCCTTGCTCTATACGAAGAGAGTGCATCACCAGCATTACCAGCAATGAAGTCTAGCTGAGATTCGCTCTGGCGAAGTAAAGCTACTTCGCAGTACCAGCAATGAAGTCTAGCTGATTTTCGCTCTGACGAATTAGCAAATTCGTCGCGCGGACTCGATCCACACACTGGCATCAACAGCATCGCGAATCCTTGGAGCACAATGAGCGCATACGTGAAGGCGCGCTGCATGCTATCTGTTTGCTCCGCTCAAAACATTTAGAGGCACCCCTGCCCCGATGTTCTCACCAGCCCGGCCCCGCTTCCAATGATGTGGGAAACGCTGGGGCGCTGGCACTGCTGGGCTCCCCTGCTTTGGAGGCTATCGGTCTGACGCAGTGGATAGCAACGCATTGCTCCGATCGCTCTGAGTAAACCAGCTTGTTTGCCAGGATTTTGCATGCTTAGCGCGGGCTCCATGTATCTCAGAACCCACGATCGCCACGGGGTGGTGTGGATCGACTTGAACCTTGGTCGGAGCAGGAAGAGGTCAGTCACAGGGGCTCAGCTGAGTTCTGTTGCGCCTTGCTTACGGCGCGAAGCTCGTGCCCCTCAGCATGGCGCTGCGACGATGTGCTTGCTTGAGCTGGGAAACTAAACACCACTACTCTTTCGAACAAATGCTTCCTAGGGCTCATATCCAACAGTGCGTTGATTCAGCGTCACTTGAAAGCAGTGAAAACACGCACTTTGTCTTCAGGGTCCGCGTCTGTACCGCTGACTTCTTGGCACTTACCTTCTCAAAGAAGAGACCAAGGTGAGCGACACCATGATGCCCCAGAAGACAGTGGTGTCAGGACTGACAAGCTTCCACGCAAGGCGCGCGGTGCATTTTTTCTGAAGCAATCCTGGAAGTTTTGACCCCCATCACACATTCAAATCTTGGGCCCTCTCGGAGGTGTGTGGTTTTACACGTGTGTGATGCAGGAGCTAGAGCTGTTGAACGCCGGTGGGGGGGGCGTAATTGGAGAGACAATTGTAGTACGTGTTGAAGTAGGCCAGGGCCAGCCACTTGAAGCAATCCTTGACAAAGTTGGCGGATATGTCCTTGGGCTTTGTCCACGTGGTCCGCGCAAAGATCAGCGCCTTTTGTTGAGCAGCAGGAGAGTCTCACAATCAAGGAATCGGACACCATCGCCTCCATCAAGCCCCGGCAGCACAAGATGGGAGCAAGCGCCCTTGACAAGCTTGCTCAGCTACATGCCCACTTCAACACTCCGTACGAGTTCTAGGACACGTTTTTGGCAAAGCCAGTTCCCGGGCTGCTGCCGGAATGCGTGCTGCGGATTGCTGGCACATGGGCCTCTAGAGTCGCGCAACACAAGATTTGAAAGCATCCCAACACTGAGCCGCAAACTCGCGGACCTTTCCAGGTCCATTTGCAGCCATTTGCTTCTGTCTACCTGCAATTGTGCCTACCTTCCATAAGGCTGTGACTGTATATCGCTTTATTAGGTTCTCAGCCTTGGCAAAGCGCTTAAGACTCTTGGGCCGGCAAACGTGGAAAATGTATTACATACATCCCCCCCCCCCCACTGGGCATACATTATGAAAGGGGTCCCCAGGGGTCCCCCGTTTTTGGCAGGCGACGACCCTCAAAACCCGGAAATCTTCAAATCACAACGGGAGATCACTATGTTCTTGCTTTTTTGGAGCGGATCACTATGTTCTTGCTTTTTTTGTCAACTGTTGCAAGTGAATCACTGTTTTCTTGCTTTTCAGTTTGCTCTTAATTTTCAGATTGCTATTTTCTTGCTCCAACCCTCACTCCCAAATCACAAAAACACATATTTTAACCTCCCTCAACGGTTGGCTGGACGAAAACTCTTAACTTCAGTGAATGAACTGTGAAATTTGCTGCGCATGGGCATGGAACTGGCTACAAAGTTGCAAATGCTCACTTGGGCCCAAAATGCGCCGAACTAGGATCATGAATCATTGCAAAAACATGGGCGAGCAAGTACGCATCACGAGACACAGACACACAGTCACACAGAGACACAGAGACACACACACGCAACGCAGCAATAGAGATGTCCTAGTTCACAGCCTTCCCAAACTTGCTTTGAGCTTGTGGTATGGTATGTGCTACCTGGATTCTGCCAAGATGCTTCGGCTCCGGACCAGGTGGCACCTCATGGAAGATAAGCACTTCTTAGACCACTTGACATCACCAATCAGGACAATTAGCAGGATGTCCATCAATCCAAGCGCTGTACGCACATGGCACTTTAGAGGGGCCAATTTAGAAATTGGAACACCGCGTTTTTGCCGAGTTGCTTGCTGCTCTACATGCCTTGGATCAAGGCATGCACAGACACATTTCAACGAGTGTCATCATCTTGCTGTACAACACAATACTTCGCTGTGAGCACAGTCACACCTTGCAGACAAAACAGTCGGGTCTTGATAGAATCTGCCAGGTTGCTTGTCCTGCCAGGATTTGAAGCGATCCATTACGTCAAAGAGCTCAGTACAGGGCATGTGGCTGCCCAGCTTCCGACGCAGGCGCTGGCACACGCGTCTCCTGGGTTGAGTGGAAGCGTCTACTGCCCCCCCAAAAATGCTTAAGCAAAGTTGGAGGCATCCACAATTCCTCTGCCGTATAGTAAGGTTTGGAACTTTTGGGACCCATCAAACGCGTGGTCTGCGCTTGGTTTGTTCGAAAAGGATTGACAACTCTTCCGATCCAGCTTGACGCGCTTGCCGCTTGCTCCGAGCCTTTGTGTCCTGCAGGCGCCTGGGGAACTTGCAGCAATAGCCCACCTGCATCCAGTAGCCAACCACAAACGCGGATCAACCACAAACGTATTAATTGCAAGGCTACTTCTCCACTAGTGCTACCAGTGCTGCTGTTTCCCCATACCTTGTTTCTCAACGCTTCTGTTTTGTGTGCGTGCATACATATTACATAATATGTATAATTTATATAATATGTAGATTGTTGGCTTAGGCTCGTATACGTGCCCAAATTTCCCCAGCCCAAAGTTGGTCCAGTCGTTTTGCAATGACAAAACAACTTGTGCAGCACAGCTCAATGTCACGTACAAATAACCAGGAGAGCAAGACCCAACATTGTACTTGCACCAACCATGACAGGATGGACCAAGCCTAAAGAAACCGATGGATGCTGAAAGCAGTCACAAAGCGTTTCCTTGTTCGAATGAATTCCGGGCTATGTCGGGCTTCTTGCCACCACAGGGTTCGGCCTCAAACAGGCAAGACATGGTGCGCGTTGTTTTGCACGAGCAGCCCCACACTGAACTTCTGGCACAATAAACGTCAAGCATAGAAAGAGGCCTTAGAGACCTTTACAGGCTAGGATCCAGCATCTGCTTTACAAGCGCACATTTCCCACTGCCCGCCTGAGTGAACCAATGACCTTTTCGCTGCTGTAGCGGGATGACGGCAAAACTGAACGGAGTGGACAGCAATCGGCGACGGCCAGCATGGCTTCGGGAAGCATGCTTGGTAGTCAAGCAATCAAGCACACTTGAAAAGTTGTCGAAGGGTCGACTGCGATGCCACTTTGAGCCGGATGCAGCTTCGTACTTCAGCTCGGAAAGCAGTGCAAAAGTGCGAGAAAGGACACACACAAGAAGAAGTAGTAGAAGAAGAAGAAGAAGAAGTAGAAGAACAAGAAGAAGATTGAACGAATGTCTCCTTTCTGGCCATGCCTCCACGAGCCCCACAAATGATGCACAGGCCAGGGTGCTGGCGATTTCCTGGCATCGAAAAGGGCAACGCTGGTACAAACATTGGTTTTCCCAATGGCTCGTGAGCAGACAAACTCAGGCAACACCATGACCAATCCGAACGACTGCCCCACTAGCATAGACCACTGCAGACTTTGGCTTGCGGTTTGCTGACCAAAAAAAGACATCCAGCCATGAAGCAAAATAGGGCGTTGCACTGAATCAAGAGCTGTTCACGAGCATCTAGCAAAGCCCTGCATCAGAATTCAACCAGACCCGAGCTATGGCCGAACTCGAGGCAAAGGAAGAAATGTCTTCGTTGCAGTATTCCCTTCAGGCGGTTGCACGCCTTGACGCCAAGGTCCTGCACTGGCAAGGACTCCAAAGGCTCAAGAAGTTGCCGAGCCTGGCAAGCTGTGCGTCCAACTAGACAATCCGTCCAGTCTCTGCGAGAACAAATCCGAAGTTCATTCAACAGGACCAAGGTTCGCAGCCACGCCAAGCGCGATAAGCTAAACGGGGACTTCTGTGAAAGGGACTGACACCAGAGGTTGAAAAGGTGCACTAAGAGATGGTGCCGTCTTGCAAGCCAGTACAATTCCCAACAAACTGATCAAGACTGGCTTTCTGCAGCTGCAGAGGGGTTTTGGTCATTTCGTCAATGCGCAAGTCCCTCCCGCAAGGTGATACACTGCATCGCTCTTGTTCTGATCATTCTGAGCTGTACCAGTACATATGTACAGTATGTCACTGCAGGTCAATTAGCTAGATCATCTGCGTTTCGATCAGGGATTGCTTGGCTGCATATTGTTTCGTCTTCGCCTATCTATCAGCATCGTCTTTATCATCGCTGCCGGCGACCCTAAATGTCAATCACAGGCATGTTCTCTGCAACATGCCACAAGGACTTGTCAGCACTGGGAGAGGACATGGTTACTGAGTGGACATTGGCAGTCAACGCTTCAGCTTTAACGTGCTTTCTTTCCTCTATACTCTTGGTGCAAACAAGAGCACCAACCGCCGCAGCCGAATGTGACCACAAAGGCACAACATCACTGTCAAACAAATGCACAACTCCTTGGTGCTGGTCTTTCGCGTTGCCACTTTCGCATGGTTAATGGATCTCCCTCCAGCCTCGGCTAAAGTCCATCCACCAGGCCGCCCAAAGAGCGCCATGAGCGCGTCCACGGCAATCCGCACTGCCTGGCGGTGAGGCGAACGTGCTTGTCAGCACCCTAAACCTTTTGACGAATGTGTTTGCACCTTGGTGCTCCAGCGCAGATTTGGGCTCAAGGAACTAATTGCAGGGCAACAGCACGCTCTGAACGCCTGGATAATACTCAGGATGAGCAAAAGCCGTTGAGTGCGATCACTCACGCCTGTCAGGATTCTCCAGAGGTGCAAAGAAGGAATCCTCTTCGACCTCTCACTTCCAGAACTTGAGAAGTAGGCAGAATGGGCTTCACAGAAGCACCGAATCCGCCTTGGAGGGATGTTGTCGTTTGGAGTGCTATAGTGTTGAGGCCTTCAGCAAGCGAGCCATTTACCATCCCTTGCTGCCCAGCTGGTATTTGAATAAATTTATGGGCAGCTCTTCCGAAGGCTGCCGAAGAAAAGGGCAATAGGATAGATGTGGAGAAGAAAGGAAAGGTGTAGGTGTGCCACGTAAGCAAACACCATAAGTTTATGTCCTAGTCCTATCCGCTCTTCAATCAATCCAAACCACCAGTGGTTATCACAAACGGTAGTCAACGATTCCCAAGCGATGGCCTCTGCAAACAACACAAGAAGGTCAAGAATGATGTGTATCCAAGAGTGTACTTGCTGAAATGGGAATCAGGAGGTCAATCCGTGGACCAAGGCATGAAGGAGACATCTCAACTAGGCTTCTACAGGGATTCCTTGTCCTTGCAGTGTTCGCTGGATCATGGTAGATTCACTTGAAGTACCTGGTGATATCTAGGAATTTCTCATGGAAGTTCAAACGCGCGAGTGATCAGTGAATCATGGTGAAAACATGGCGAACATACAACAACCCAAGCCCAACACGCGGTCCATGATTACGGACGGCGTTGAAAGGAGCTACCAGGCTCAAAGTCCTGCGAGCTTGGACACAGATATCGCTCATCTCATGCTTATCGTATGCAAATGTGTGCAATCTGCTCGGTCCGTGCCCACCTGCTCGTCCTGGCGCGAGCAGGCCAAATGCAGCACTGCCTGCAGCATGTCTTCTTCGGCCATGCACTGGCTCGCACGCTCCTGGCATGTGGTGCCCTGGACTCACCGTGACCAGTGATTTGTCACAGCGCCGTTGTGTGTGTGTGTGTGCGAGAGCGAGCGAGCAAGCGAGTGCCCCGTTGAATAACAGACTCGTATTCGGCATACAAAAGTAGGACTACAATATTGAGGAGTCCTATTTGAGCTGCAACGGCACGTCACTTCAGTGGCCCAAAACACAACCTGTCAATGAGTGAGCAGCAACATACGATGAAGCATATTCAAGAAAATGCTGATCAGAATTGTGGACTTCTGTCAGCTGCATCTGGGCTTTTACACACAAGCACTGGAAGAACCTTTGCGTGCTGCCGTCCGGCCAACCATCTTGCATTTGTATCCAGCTTTGCTCTCCTTTTTGATAGTAGTCTTTCAAAGTAGACATAATGGTGGTATCCTTCGACGCTTGCTGTCTGAAACAAACATAGCATGGACATGCAACGTCTGAACCCATTCCCAAAACCAGACAAGTGTGATGTGAAATGAGTGTAACACGAGCATTGGCAGGAATGGTTTTGCAGTTGTGCTTCTCTAAGAGCTGCTGGGGTCGGGGCTGCATTCCAGCCGATGCGCATTGGGATTCCAAATTCTTGATGGAACTAATATCATCATCCAAGATCCCAACAAACATATTTGCAACCCGGTGCCATGAATGAGTCGCTACATGAATGAATGAATTGCCGGGATGTGTCCTGATGCTCCGATCTGCTGGTGGCCGTGTAGGGTCGGAGAGAATCCTGGCACAGAATCATGACAACTATCGCTCTCGCTTGCAAAGAAGTAAATGTCCACCGAGGTCCGCTCTGCTCAGTTGATAGCTAAAAGTAGCATAGTAGCCGTCAAAGTCAGAAGCGAATCTTTCATCATGCATCTGAGAATAGCCTTTAGCTTCCCTCCAGCCTGCTCAATGCAGTCATGCTGGCTTGCTTACTGGCTTTCATTGAGCGCCACAGTCTAACCTCTCCTTCTCAGCCTCATACATGGTCATACATTTCACGAACTGGCGTATCTGCGCCATCAAGCCCATGGCCAAAACGAGCCAGCAGTGCCGGAAAGCCATTTCTCGCCGCGAGCAAGGGAATCTGCATACTTGGGCCCTGGCAAAACGGGTGCGTGGCCAGAGTGCTCTTGACCCGTTGGATGATTTTGTGGTGGGTTGGTTGAGGTTCGGTTGGCCAAGACATCTTGCCAGAAATGCCAACGGCAGCAACACCATCAAGCCAAGAAGCCACAAAAGCCAAAGCACGAAGCTAATCCACAAACCGGAAAGCAAGAAAAACGGTGGCTCCTTAAAACAAATAGCCATCTTATCACAAGTCGAGCATCTCCCCCAACAAGGTCAGCAAACCTCCGAACCCCTCATCTTTGAGCAAACAAGATTGAATCACATGGATCACATACCACTTCTGAATCCACTTTGTTGCTCTCGACTTCTTTGCCCCTTCCTCATTGCAGTCCAGTCTAAGGCGGCACCACAAATCGGTCCGTACAAACACTTGAAGCAAGTTACATAAGCCCTTCCCATACAAGGGCAATCTTGCAACCCGCTGGCCGCTCACAAATTCATACCGCCATGAGTCACAATGCTCGAGGTCAAACAGTCACCATCGAGCAGCAACACAGCTCTCCGTTCATCCATCCTGAGCAAAGTAGGTCTGCCCTATTGTTTGTTCAGCTGTCGTGGAATTGACTGGCCCAACCTCCCGACTCTCAAGGTGCACTTGAGAATGTCTGTCGTGTCAAGTGCGTTCACGATATGACTCAAGGGACCTAATTTGCAAGAAGTGAAGCCACACTAGACTTGAACATATTTGAACTAGCTTGAAGGCTTGCCCGTCACTGTTGAAAGCCTTGGTGCTGCCCAAGATGGCTATGACTCAAGGCTGATGTTGGCCCGGCTTTCACTACTGTTGCAGCAACCCCTTGATTGAGAAACTCCCCTTACCATCCTTGTTGGTCCCGATTCGCCTGCGGGTGCTGCAGCAGGACCTCCGCTGCAACATCCAAGCGCCCCGCGTGCTCCGCGCTTTGCGACAGGAACTTCAGAAGCAAGGGCTCCTTCGGCTCGGGCGCCAGGGTCGCTCTATAGGGCCACTTAGGGCTAAGACTTAGGGTCGCTTAGGGTCGCTTAGGGTCGCTGGTCTCGAACTGGGAGAAAACAATACATAGCTTTGACGGTGTTGGGCAGAATTACTTCAACGAAGCAAACCTTGTGGAGGGGCCCCAAAATTTTGAGGCACACTTAATTCGCAAAGTTGTCATGGTGCATCACATGAGCCACATGAGCCAATTGAGTCACATTAAGTCGCATACGTTAACAAGGGTCACACTACGGACAAGTCTTTGAAAACTACTAACTGCTCCCTCGGAAGGACAACGCGAATCAAACAAAGACATGTCTTCTTGAGGGCAAACATACTGTAACTACCGAACCCGTAAGTACAAAGCAAATTAAAAGGGTGGAGCTCGAGAAAGGTATTCCTGCTGTTCAAGTCCCTTGCAGTGTGGCACAAGTTGCGGGGCAGGACAGGTACTGGGGCAGTCCTCCCTCCAATTTGTGTTGTCTTCGTTTGAGGGGTCTCCCTGCCTTGGGAAGGTCCAGCAGGTCTGCCAGGACGTAGGCCAGGACAATCTGGGGCTTGCAATGTCCACGATGCAAATTTGTATGATCGGACAGGCGCTCGAAATCCGAGCCACTGGACTCTCTTTGGGCAACACTTGTAACCGTCTACCCCTGGAATCGGCTGGTACTAGCCTGTTACGCTATTTTTTCCTTCTGGTTTTGCAATGCACAGGGCAACGAGTGGTTATGTATATGTTCTCCGAGTTGCTGTGGTGACAAACACGTGTCATACTTCGAAGTCAAAGATACGGCGTGCTACTGAGCAAATGGTTGAATAGGGCATGGCGGCTAACAACTATTGGCTGGCTGTGGGTTTGGCTATCGGATGGGCCCCCGCAAATTTCTGACTCTTTAACCTTGGTTTGCAACAATTGCAGAATTTCACTTTGGCAGCTCCAGCTTGCAAGCTGCAAGTTGCCAGTGTATGGTCGGGCGCGCATATCGCAACTGGTATTTTGCACAAACGTAGTACGCAAAGTTCCCGTTGGCAGGGTCGGGGCACGGTTGGAAACCGGCGCGTACGCGGACTTCTTGCTGTTTTGCGGAAAACAGCAAAGTCACCAGCACTGTGATTCAAAGTATTGGCCTTAACGGGCTCACTGACCAACAAAGACCAAACTGGACAGGAGGAAACTCAAAGATCAAAGTCTCTTCATCATTCTTCGTCAAACTTCAAACTACAGCTTCCGCGACAACAGCTTCTTCAGGCACCTTCTGCGAGCCTTCCGCGGCCCGCATATACTTTCTTACGCAGAGGCATGCTGTGGGCGCTGCTCATGTGATCCATCTCTTTTATGTATGATACATGATTCGAATACACAATTGAGATAGACCCAGAGAGCCAAGCTCGCAGTTTGAAACTGAGGTAGCCAACAACGCGTGTGCATAGCAGCTAGCATCAGAAGTTTCGCACGTGCCCGATGCCTCGTGAGATCTCGACAGGACGCTGACGGCGCGCGAGGATTTGGAGACTGCCAGGTGGCACATGGCGGCCTTGGCGAGGCTTCCGGGCTTGCATGAAGACCGACTGTGCGTGAGTGCCACACCGACACTGCGATATTTAACCCCCCTTCCAAGTTCCATACATCATCTTGCTTAAGTTAGGGCAACCCTGTTCACATCTGCATTCGTCTCGTCAGTTGATATCCTCAACAAGACCTTCCCCCTGACGTTGTGACAGTCTTGGCTGACTGCCTACCCCAACCCTTCTCTGATGACAGTGCTGAGCAACCAAGTCCTCAACATCCCTTGTCTACATCCAGGGATAGTTTCTGACTTTCTGCTTTTCAAATCCGAGTCAGCACATGCACAGCCCTTTGATCGCCGTTTTCTGCGCGCTGCTTGCCCTTCTTTGTGGCCTGCTGCGGAGGCCTGAGCCGAGGAATCGTTGGATCCGCAGTGTGAAGCAAAATATGCTCACGCAAAAAGCTTGCTGCAACATCTGCATCATCATCTCTCTCCATCATCTGCAACAAAAGCCACTTTCACCTCTAGCTTGCATGGCAAGCTGCTCTGGTACTGGACGTTCTGCAAGTTCTGCAACCATGGGAGGTACTGCCTGCAAGCCATGGGACTTTTGTCGTGACTCTTTGAGATATGTGGAGAACTAAAATATCAGTGCCATTCATGCTTCTTGGCGGTGTAAATGTCAGTGTATTGCTATGACCATGCCCAGCCGTGCCTGGCCAGTGCTGCGCAATGACTCTGACAGAATCTTGGCGTAGCTCACGTCCTCAGGTGGAAATCTCGACAAACAACACGGTGGCAAATTGCATGCTCAATCCAAACTCAGAATTCGAGGGGAACCGCCAAATTCAACCATGGTACGTAATAGGCATCTTACGGCATCCTGTTATTCAGGATTACATCATATCTTATGGAATGATCATAGGGATATCTCATGGTATCCTGAGGCTTCATATCTGTGCTCTCTCCAAGGCTCTGACTCTCTCTCTCTCTCTCTTTCTCTCTCTGGGCGTGCCTCGGCTTCGAGCAGTGCGTATGCGGTGCCCTGTTCGCCTGCTCTGCCCGTGCGGCCGATGCGGTGCACGTGGGCATCCAGGGAGACCTTAGCTTTCAGCCTGGCCTGAAGAAGGAATAAGCGAAGCACTCACTTCAGACCATGGGCCGCAGGCAAGGATCGCCTGCCAAAACATCACTTGTTTTCGCACAAAGATGCCGACTGAATGTTGAAAAACCAGTGCGAAACCTTGCATGCGGATACATGAGACATAGCTTTGGTGCATGAGTTTACAGCTTTTCATCTAAGATCAGCACTGCGGGCTCGTAGCTTACCACCAGTGACACACCTTGGAAACTCATAGTACATTTCGCCTTCACTTTCCTGCTTTTCCTCACTTCCAGCTGCGATCAAGGTGCCTTTGACATCCAACCCTCGCGCCGCAACATCGGTGGCCACCAAAATACTCCTCAGCGCAAATGAAGCATGCGCGAACTCATGCCCTGCCTGGGCCTTCTGCAGGTCAATGTGCCCATGCGTCTCCCAGCTAGTGCACAATCGCAAGACATAGCAAGCTAATCCATATCCATGGCCAATTGCTGGACACAAGAATAGTAACAGTCCTGATAAGTGCTGCTGTCTGCGTCTGTGCAAATGCGATCCACGTTCAGGTGTGCCCATTCAGCAAACGCTTTCGGACCTGAAAGAAAGCAAGTAGGCACCCACTCGCCACTAACACGCCACCCAAAGAAAGCTCTGAAGTCTCGTCAGCTTCAGGTTCCCATGTGGCTGTGTTGGTAACTCAAATGATTCCACTATCCCCTTGATCCATACGAGCAACTCCAAAAGGAAACAGGCAACCTGGATTGTTTCCTGGATATTTCGGGCAATTCGGTTTGTACCGAACTCTAGACTGCCAGCAGTGACCACCGATATCAAACACTCTGCTTGCTTCGGGAAGCCAAGGTGCGCCTCCCCCTGGCGGAAGCGCCGCATGGCTTCCTGGCGTTCTGACTGCGGCAGCTTGCCGTGCAGCGCCACCGCAGGGAAGCCCTCCTGCAGAGAAAGACCATCCGTGGACGCAAGGCCTGGTGGGCCCGGTGGGTGTTGGGGGGAAGGGGCAAAGATGCAAATCATGGCAAGCGGTCTTCGAGAAAGTTGTGGCTTCCTTGTGGACAAGCATCTTGAGAGACAGGCATAAGAGCCGCTGCCCCTTTTGCAAACATGTCAAGCTACGCCCTCATGCTGTCCCGCGGTGTGGCTGTACCACTAGGTTGAATGTTGCTCACTCTGAAGGAAGAGTGGCACACACACACACACACACATACACGCACACAACGTAAGGCCAAATCCAAGCTTGTGCGTTCGCGTCCTCCCGAAGCCACTGACCCAGTGAGGCCGCTGTCTTCCTGGGTGCAAGTGGCGCAAGCTGTCGTTTAGAACAAGGTAGCTGCCTATAGCCCTGCAACAGTCATTCGCCAAGTGAGATTCTAAATGCTGCTCAGTCAAGCAAAAAGCAAACCAGCCCTTTCAATTACGAGCCCCTATAGACATGATACAGCGTGAAAGCAGCTACCGGCTTTGAACCCATGTCCGACATGTCAGTCAGCGGCTGTGCATCTGTCAAATCAGCCGAGCAGCTTCAGAGCGCAGAAAACGATGCACGCCTGACTTGATTCTGTGCATGCACGTGTGGTCCAGAAGCTACTTGTATGTCTTGAACAGAACAAAGCTCGGCGTTTCTGCTTTGTGTGCCTAGACATTGGATTCGAAACCAATATGCAGAAGCTCACAATCAATCTATATTCATCGCGTTTCGTCTGACGATGCCTGAACTTTGGCAGCAGCCCTGGATACAAATCCAATCAGCGAGACTGGGTCGCCTGACTTGAACAATGTTTGATGCGATGCTTAGTTGTGTTACTTTCACAATCCCAGATAATTAAACGGCATTGACATGCTGGCAACACCCTTGGACCTTGGATAAGAAGAGTGTACATCATAAATGGCAGAGATTCACATCAGAAGAGCATGCATCATAATTATAAATGATTGAGAAGAAGAGCGTACAACAGCAACTATTAAATTGATGTACTCGGAGCATATCCCGCCAATTAAAACCACCATGCCACCACATGGTGCAAAACGTGATACTTGAGTCTGCCTTGTCGTGGCCTCTGAGCAGCTTCTTCAGCTCAACGCTCTTCTCACCTCTCAGCCTGCCACGAGGTCGGTTTGGGTCGGGTAACTAAGTTGAAGTCCAGGCTTTGCGGTGCTAGCTGTTCAAAACTGGGTGGAATTTCTCCAACTGCCGCTCCTTTGCAACCCTCATGCTTCGTCTTGCTGCATCTTAGAGTTGCTGCTCTTTCGTGCTATTGCTTTCAACCTGCAGCGTGATGCAGCTTGTCCGCCGAAGCCGCGCCTGACGCGCTGCATGACGTTGTGGTTGCTGGAGATGTCAGCGTCAGGGGAGCCAACCTCAACTGGACATCTGGAGGCCCCAACTCGAGCCAAGCCTTAAATTGAAGGGTTGAAAGAACTGCAACACATACTAAGAAGATACAACGAAGCGGTCGCTGAGGCAACGGCTTTGATGTGGACTGTGCCTGGCATGAAGGCCTCCACCAACTTCTGCAATTTCTTGGGCCACGTGGCGCTGAAACACAGCACTTGCCGCTCCTCCGCCACGTGCTCCAGAATGCTCTTCACCTCTGCGAAGTGGCTGTCTATGGAGTTCTGCATTTCTGGAATGCTCCCAATGAAAATTTTGGTTTAATCCGGAGGACTGTGGTGATGAGGGGTGGCTCTCCTTGCCAAGGAAGCTGTCTCATGTCATTGTGGGGGTTTCCTCTGCTAGTAGGGTTCTCAAGTCGAAAATGAAGAGGATTTTCTCACAAACCACTAAATGCGAAGATGTCCCTATGGTTCCCTTTTCCTTCGAAAGCAGTGTGTAGGTGTGCACTCCTACCTAGCATGGAGGCCCCGCTTGGGCTCATATGACCAAAACGGCACCGGTGTGCCAGGCTTGTTTCTGCCCCACCCCCGCGCCCGACCCGCTCCAGGGCACGCAGCACCTGAGAGCCGGGGGGGCGGGTCAGTAGCATTGCAAATCTCCACCAGAGCCTAGGGACGCCCGCTGTGCAGAGTGGCCATCTTCCAAGCTCAAAGTGGCTGTAGCAGCAATGGGGCAAACTGCAGTGGCCCATTGGATTCTGCCCATCGCCTTCTCGATGGCCTTGGCCGTGAGTGTGGTGCCTTCGATGATGAGCTGCAGCACTTCCATCACTACGATGTGTTTGGCTGCTGCCATTTGCACCCTCGGCACCTGGAGGTGTGTCACGAAACGCGGTGAGGGACGACAGGACCAGGCCGCACTCCACGCTTGCCCAGAAGACATGCTTCTGGTCCGTGGTGAAACACTTCTTCTTGTAGGCCCCCGCGATCAAGGTGACGTTGGCAGTCGTGACAGGGGGAACTGCCGCTTGACACTGGCACTCTCTTCTCGCACGTTGGTGTCATGGCCCGCTCACATGGTCGCCTGAGCGGATGCCACGGCTGCCACGGCCTCCCCCGCCCCACGGCTTGATTGCGTCCGCGCTGTGCCCGATCTTGGCGATGTTGCGCCCTCGACCAAGGAGTTCTTGTCCAGGCTTGCAGTGAGCTTGGCGTAGATCTTGGGGCCCTTGAAGGCGGCTTGGGGGAGCGGAGTCGCGGATGGGGGCAATGGGCATCTCCATGACGGGGGCCGGGCAGTTGCTGAGGAAGGACTTGACAGCCAAGAACTTCCCCATCTCCAAAAAAAAACAGCTGCCATTCCGCCGGTCTCCGAAAGGCCCGCATCCCGCGACATTCCGCGCCGCCTTCCTTTGACTTGATGAGCTCGTAGCGGGTCCTGCAGGATGCCGAGTCCGGGCCGCTTTTTGCTGGGGGTGAAGGCCAACGCATGTGTAAGAGTACACGTTCAGGATGTCCTGCTGCTTCCAGTGGATGTCGCCCTACATCGCCTTCAGTCCCCAGTGCCAGCAGCTCCTCATCCAACCTCTTCTGGGCTTTCCCCTTCGCGTGCGTCTGCCATCGGCGTGTCCGCTTTCACCCCGAGCACGAGGCGCCCGTAGGCAGAGCGGACGTTGCCGAGGCTTGAGCGAGAGCTTCGTGACGCAGTCCGGAGCTTCAGCCATGGGGTGCTGGCCACCGCCCGGATCTCAAGGCTGGTTTCGTAGGCGCTCCGACTCCTCCTGCGCCGCCAATGCATCCTCCTCGGTCACCAAAGCCGACTCCACAAGGTCGAAGGAATCGGCGCTTGCTTCCGAGTGGGACATGTTCAAAGAGCGAGTGGAGGGGATTGGAAATCTTTTCTCACCAAAGAGTAGGGCAAGATTGAGCCGAAATGGCAGGCCATTGGCACCGCTACGCTCTTCCATTAAAACCATTGCACCCGGGAAAGCCCAACTGGCATGGGACATGGAAAGGGTTAAAGTTGCACAACACCATGCGTTTCTAGCCCCGCGAGAGTTGAAGAAACGTGGAGCCCAAATAAGAAACGATGTGGCTATCTAGATGACTGGTCAAGCAAAACTGCGGAGGCTGAGGTTGACTCTGAGGAATGCTTGGCATCGGAGCTGATCATTTGGAGCTTGGTTCTTGCATGTCTCGTCCAGCACTCAACGTTCGGGCCCGCCTGGTGTTCAAACCCCAGGTCCAACATGCAATCAGCTTCGTCCAAAACGACGTAGTGCACCATGGACAAGGAGAGGATGGTCTGCCAAACGCTTTTCCAACAACTTGCATCAGCTACTGCTAAGTGCTTTTCATTCGAAATCGTTAGGGATGATCCGCCAGCAGGATCGCACACAATGTTGTCACAAAGTGGCTTTCTCACTCCTCGAGCCCAGAACGTCAAGAAACCGCCCAAAGGTGAAAGAAACAGTCCAAAGTTGAAGTGGAGCTGCTGCGAAAAGTTATTTGCCAAGGTGCAGTAGTTTCGCAGTAATTGCTTCCAAACTACTGCGAAATTATCTCCAGCGCAGTAGTTTCGCAGTAATTAGTTCCAAACTACTGCCAAACTACTGCGGAATTAGGGAGAAGATCTCAGCGGCGGGAAAAGGCGTTAGGGGGGAAAGGGGGGAAAGGATCTCAACGAAAGACCTCAGGGAAAAGATCTCAAGGGGGGAAAAGGCCTTCGGGGAAGATCTTTGGGAGGAAAAGGGAGAAGAACTCAGGGTGGGGAAAGGCCTTAGGGGGGACAGGGGGGAAAGGATCTCAATAAGGAAAGGAGGGAAAAGATCTTAGGGAGGAAAAGGGCGAACTCAGGGGGGGAAAAGCTTAGGGGGGAAAGGGGGGAAAAGGGAAAAATCGCAGGGACAAATCTTAGAGGGGAAGGGGGGCAAGGGGACAATTCCAAAGGGCCACTGAACGGCGCCCTCGTAGGGCGAGACACGGGCCTTCCACCGGGCCAGGCTGGCCTTGAAGCCGACACCACACCCCAAGCACCTGCGGCGCACGGGCCGCCGAGACCAAGCGAGGCCGCGTCACGACGCAGACCCAGGCTGGGAGCGGCAGGAGGCCGACACATCCACATCCTGACAAGCCAGGGCCGCGTCCCAGCGAAAGTCATCCCAGACACTGGACCAAGCGCGGTCCGCAACCACAGCAGGACAGCTGGGCCCGCAAGGATGAACATGCCCGTGTGGTCGCTAAGCACAAAGCCAGCACTGCGCGGCCAGGCGACCACCCAACTGAAGCAGCTGGTGAGCCAAGGGAGAGCCAAGATCTTGGCCAGAGGGGGGAGCATGTGATCGTGATGATCGGGCCACCAATAGCCACACCAAAGACGACAGAGACAGCGAGCTAGACCATGAGCTGGCCGTGGTCGGAGAGATGCTGAAGCGCCAGAGCAAGGGGCTCTCGCGCCAGCACCGCAACGCCGCCCCGCACGAGCATCTGCCAGGCAAAGCCAGCAGCGCCCGGGACCTGGTGAAGACCCGGGCCGGTTTTCTGGAGGCAGAGCACGAGGGCGCCGCGACGATCGGCTTCAGCGAAGGCCTCACCGATATGCCGCAAAAGGCGGAGGGGCTGGAGCCGATTGACGGTCCAGGGTGGCGAGCCTTGCCGACACGGACTGAGAGCGGGCGAGAGGCGGCAGCCGGGCGCTTGAGACTTCGGGCGGCCTTCAAGGCAGACCGACGACCTGCTCGCGGGAGACCAGCAGACCACAGCCGCGGCAGGCATGGTCGTGACGAACCCACTCATAGCCAAGCTTGGCTGTGTGGGGACAGTAGGAGGCGACCTCCAGAGCGATGTCGTGAGCGCCAGCCCATTTACGCTGCTGGAAAGCGTGCCAGTGCAAAGGCATCATCGGCAGCAGCAAGGCGGGGGCCTCGGTGTGCAAGGACGCGCGAGGAGCTGGGGGAGGGCGGAGGACGCCGTGCGCGTCCCTCCCGCAGCGAGAAGAGGCAGGGCGATCAGCCGGGTTGCGGCGCGCAAGCTGACCGAGCGGCGCCGCTTGGTTTTGGGCCCAGCATCTTGCAGAGGCGGGAAGTCCTTGGGGGCAAGGCCATGATCGGAGAGATGCTTGCGCCGAGCCTCATGATGACCACGAACCACAGCGTGGCGGAACACGCGGAAGCAACAGCCGGGCAACGGGCAAGTTCACCTTCGGTACGGAGACGCGCCAACCCCCCTGTAATGTCGGCGGCTTGAGCCGGAGGCGTTAAAATAGTGATGATCATCGCCTTTGTGTTCCTATTATACACAATTCCAAAGTCACGTTAGGCACAGTTGGAGATGCCGGCGATGCGTAGTGATGCTTAACATCATCCTGATCATCATCGAATCATTGCCGGAGATGCTATGGATGCGTAGTGATTGCTGTCATTCACGCGGATGCTTGCCGGCGATGCTGTGGTTATAGGTAGTGATGATCATCGCCTTTGTATTCCTATTATATACACTTCAAAAGTCATGCTAGGCACAGTTGGAGATGCCGGCGACGGGTAGCGATGCTTATCATCATCCTGGTCATCACTGCTGGACATGCTACGGATGCGTTGTGATGCTTATCATCATCCTGATCATCATCACTGCCGGAGATGCTACGGATGCGTAGTGATGGTTATCATTCAAGCGGATGCTTGCTGGCGATGCTGTGGTTATAGGTAGTGATGATCATCGCCTTTGTATTCCTATTATATACATTTCAAAAGTCACGTTAACCACACATGTAGATGCCGGCGATGCATCATCTTGATCATCACTGCTGGAGATGCTACGGATGCGTAGTGATGCTTATCATCATCCTGAGCATCACTGCTGGAGATGCTATGGTAGTGATGATTATCATCGCTGCTACTGGAGCTGCTAATTAGGGATCATCACGAGGATCCTTGCTGGCGATGCTGCGGCTACGTAGTGATGATCATTGCTTTTCTATTCTTATTATATACATTTCAAAAGTCACGTTAGGCACAGTTGGAGATGCCGGCGACGCAAAGCGATGCTTATCATCATCCTGATCATCACTGCTGGAGATGCTATGGATGCGTAGTGATGATTGGCTAGTTTGGCAGGGAGGGTTCGGCGGCACCGGGCGGTAGCCCTTAAATCCGGGCGCCACGAAAACTGCTGTGCTGAGCAGTGGGCAGCTGTTCTGTCCATTTTGCTTTTGCTGTGGCTGGCTCGCGTGCTGCGCGGCCCTTGCCTTTTTCCCGTTGGTTTTCGGGCCTTCTGGCCCGCGCGCGAGCGACCCCAGCCACGAAACGCTGCTATTTACGGTGTGTTGTTGCCTTTGCGCTTGCGGGCTGGCTTGCGGGCTGCTCTTTTTGGGCCGCTCTTTCTGGGGCCTCTGGCCCGCGCGCGCGCGACCCCACCGGCTGGGGCCTAGAAAGCTGGCATGCCCGGCATCATCTGGGGTTGGGGTGGGCAACACGCATAACCTAACCAGCCATATCATAGCACAGGATACGTTTCTCATACAAAAAACATGACATGACATGGTATAACTTCAAAGAGGCGTGGCCGGCTAGAGGCCGCAGGCCCAGAAATAGGACACCAATCGGACAGACGGGAGATGTAGGGAAATTACTGGCACGAAAGAACGGGACATGCATGGAAAATGAAGCGGACATACCGAGAAAATTGCAGGGACATGAAGGGGGAGTTGACAGGAATGGAAGGGACATGACCAGGACATCTGCCCGGACATCGAGGCAACTCAGGGGGGGACGTGCCGCTGCAATGCAGAGAGAGAGAGAGAGAGAGAGAGAGAGAGAGAGAGAGAGAGTGAGAGAGAGAGAGAGACAGGGAGAGAGCGGGAGGCAGAGAGAGAGAGAGAGAGAGACACAGAGAGCGAGAAAGAGAGAGAGAGAGAGAGAGATAGAGACAGAGACAGAGCCAGAGCCAGAGAAAGAGACAGAGAGAGAGACAGACAGAGAGAGAGACAGACAGACAGAGAGAGAGAGAGACACAGAAAGACAGAGAGAGAGAGAGAGAGAGAGAGAAAGAGAGAGAAAGAGCAAGAAAGAGAGAGAGAGAGAGAGAGAGAGAGAGAGAGACACTAGCTCCAGTATAAAGGTTAGAATAAGGGTACCCTTTTGTCTGTAGAGGGGCGTGGACAGGAAGGAGACGGGGAGACAGAAAGAGACAGAGAAACAGAGAGAGAGAGAGAGAGAGAGAGAGAGAGAGAGAGAGAGACAGAGAGACAGAGAGAGGGAGATTGAAGAGAGAGAGGCTTGGGGGATCGGGAGGATGGGGAGCAGAGGGAGGGAGAGAGGACGACAGAACACACGGGGGAGGAGACAAGAGAGAGAGGACCGCCGAGCCGGAGGCTCTAAAGGTTTTGGTGTACAGGGCTCTCATGTCAATGTGGGGTACCCTCCGACCTTATCAAACCACTATATACTTTGACAAGAAACAATATTTATGCACTTGACTTGCAGTGTCGGAAAGCAACATGTCTTGACTTTCAACACATCTGAGTCTGGGCTCATGCGATTTCCAATGTACTTCCATCACAATCCATCAGCTTTCCACTAATACAAGGAGATGCCACGATTTTTGAGGAGATGCCCAACAAGATTCCATTAACTCCCATCAGGCTGCCAGAGTGAGCCTCCGAGATCCATTTGGTCAGAGTGGGGACTTTGCATGGCCACATTTTTGCGGGGGGGTGGCCAGGAGTCCCAAGTGAAAGCGGTATTGGGCCCTGTGGCTTTCCTTGTACGTTGAAACTTTGACCCGCCTGGCCAGTGAACTTGTCCGGCTTGGTGGCCAAATCACCCAACCGCCCGGGCGTCGCAACGATGAGGTCCACGGTGCTGCTCAAGGACTTGATCCTACAGAGCTCTGGGCTTTTCTTGCGGCATTAACCAACCCCGAGCCTAAAGGCCCTACCAATCTGCAATCCATTTCACAGACGATACGAACAGTACCGTCAGGCTTTTCACTTTCGGCTGGCACCGCAGAATCTTCAGGTGAGGAGCTGCTCGCCTTTGCTGGTCCCACCATAGAGGCACTGCAGCTTCACGCGGGTGGCTCTGCAAAGTCCCGCCCCGTCTTTGCCGATCTGCAAGGCCAGCTCCCGGGTGGGCGCCAAAATCACCGCCTACGTCTCTGAGTCAAAGAAGACACGTCTTGCCCACTGCGAACTGGCTTGGCACACGCAGGATCAAGAATCCACAAATCTCGCAACATCCGCTAAAGAAGCACCTTTGCATATGCACAAATGACAAAATTGAAATGGGCCAGGGGCACATACGGGCCAAAGCTGGGCGTGGCCGCTGAGTGGAAGCTCAAACACCGCTGCAGTGCGGGGAGCAGGAAGGCCAAGGTCTTGCCACTACCTGGGTTCTGGGTCAGCTGGTAAACTGAGCGCTGAGCTGGTGAACACAACAGTGGTTTGAGAGCAAGCTCTTGTTCTTGGGCCACTTGCTTTCCTGTTGACGTAGACCTACAGTCACGTGCACCATTCTTGCTTTCGCTCGGTTTCTGACCTCTTACAAACATATTCCCGTCACTTCTGTGAGCGTTAGTTGGCCGAGCAACCTCAGAAGAACCAAACCCATGGCTGTGCTCACCTCACGTGACAGGCACTGGTCAAATTCTGGCCCATGTTAAGACGTGTAGTCGTAAGTGTCTGTGCAACCGGCCGCTGGTTGTAAACTGGTTGTTGCAGAATCCAATTGCAGAAAACCGTGCACACTACTCAACAAGCAAGCGGCCTGTCTTCGAAATGCCAACCACGTGATTGCCTGCACAGGCAGCTGGCCAGCAGTAGGCTTGGATTGGACTCGGCTCCTGGCAAAAGGTGCACGTTGCTGTACTGGCAGCGATCAGTTGATACGGTACTTCCGCTCTACCTTCCAGCTATTGTTCATGATGACCACATCAAAGATTTGACTACGATCTGTGAACAACTGGACACTCAAATCAATGCCCGACTATACTGCAAACATGAAGCTGCTCAGGACAAAACATACTTACTTGCATGCTTGGACAATACCGACTTGCAATATTCAAACACATACGATCGAATATCAGCCGCCAGCAAGCACCAATCATCACGCTCCGGCGCCTTGCCTGAAATCCTTTGAACTTCGCCATAAAAGACGTGACCACCTTTGGCAGCTGGCTCTGGAGCTGTTCAAAGGTAGCCTTAGGCTGTGCAAGACCGTGGCATTGCAAACGGGTTCCAGCATGACGCCTTTCAACCTGACTGGCAATCAGGCAGACCAACAACTACGGAGGCAGTACAATGCATGGAAGAAGACAGGCAAACGCACACAACACACACACACACACCAAAAACATACATACACGCACACATAATGGGTTTCTGCCACCTTGCTGCATCCAGATGCGTTTTGCAACCCCTGAAAAAAGCCGCCGCGCGCCGAGCTGCAAGGCGTTTTGGCTGACGGGCTTGCTGGCGACATTTTTTTTCGCAGTAACCCGCTTTAGCTCCACGTTTCATGCAACTTCGGTTCTGGAACGCATGCGTGGCCTGACACTTGTTTTGCTGATGGAGTAGAATATCTGAAATCTGTCAAACCGGCAGATCGAGGAGCTTCATTAAGCAACCGATCGAAATCCGTCTTGAGGAGAGGGTGGGCGGGCATTCAGATTTTTGAAGCCCAGGCTGCAGGGGAGCACCTGCGTAACACATGAAGCAAGGTCTAAAGGACTTGGGCTTCATGCAACTGCGGTGCTGGAACGCATGCTTTGCTGATGGAGTGGAATATCTGAAATCTGTAAAGCACCAGCAACAGCAACAGCAACAACAACAGCAACGCCACCACCACCACCAGCGCCAACAACAACAACAACAACAACAACAACAACAACAACAACAACAACAACAACAACAACAACAACAACAACACTAACACCATCACACACACACACATCTACATGATTGCTTGCTTGGTTCTGTGTTTGTGTGTTTCTGTGCTTGTTTGAGTGTGTTGTTGCTTGCTTGCTTGCTTGCTTGCTTGCTTGCTTGCTTGCTTGCTTGCTTGCTTGCTTGCTTGCTTGCTTGCTTGCTTGCTTGCTTGCTTGCTTGCTTGCTTGCTTGCTTGCTTGCTTGCTTGCTTGCTTGCTTGCTTGCTTGCTTGCTTGCTTGCTTGCTTGCTTGCTTGCTTGCTTGCTTGCTTGCTTGCTTGCTTGCTTGCTTGCTTGCTTGCTTGCTTGCTTGCTTGCTTGCTTGCTTGCTTTTGTTGTTGCTGCTGCTGCTGCTGCTGCTGCTTGCTGCTGGTGGTGTTGTTGTTGTTGTTGTTGTTGTTGTTGTTGTTGTTGTTGTGGTTGTGGTTGTCGTCGTCGTCGTTGTTGTTGTGGTTCTCGTCGTTGTTGTGGTTGTGGTTGTGGTTGTTGTGGTTGTGGTTGTGGTTGTGGTTGGTTGGTGCTGTTGATGTTGTTGTTGCTGTTTCTGTTTCTGTTTCTGTTTATGTTGCTGTTGCTGTTGCTGTTGCTGTTGCTGTTGCTGTTGTTGCTGTTGTTGTTGTTGTTGTTGTTGTTGTTGTTGTTGTTGTTGTTGTTGTTGTTGTTGTTGTTGTTGTTGTTGTTGTTGTTGTTGGCGGTGGTGGTGGTGGTGGTGGTGGTGGTGCAACAAACAAGCAAATAAGCACATCAACAAACAAGCAAACAAGCAAGTAAGCAAGCAACAACAAGACGCAGATACAAGCACGCACGCTCGCATGCACGTGCAAGACGATTCCCTACACACACAAACAAACATAGGTGCACAACATAGTCAAGCATCACAACAGCTCACCTTGAACAATGTCAAAGCTGGCTTCTTCTTGCTTCAGCACCACCCCGAGTGGCTACTCCTGCAATACCAAGTGTTGCATGCCTTTTGTGTTCATTTGACAGCTCCCATGAAGTGGCTTCTCACCCGAGCTATGAAGCTGTCAGCAAGGGAGCAAGTTACTCCAAGAGGCCCACGGCTTCAAATCGGCACCGCTCACGTGCACTTCACTCACGGGAGCCTGTGAAGGCGCCTCCGCCTGACAAACAACTTGCTGCGTCTTGTGCATCAATTTCTGGTACGCAGCAAGTTCCCTAAAAGTATGTCTCCTCAATCACCAATACAATCAGTGACCATCCCTAATGCAACTGGACAGATTTTGTCTGGAGATGACGACAGAGTAGAGATGTCTGGACCCACACCCGCTGTTCATTTTGCTGGCTAAAGCTTTGACTCATCATTCTACTTCATTTATGCTAGATCAAAGGTGCTGTTGCATACCCAAAGGTGTGCATCAGCCTTTCGCTCAGATTCCAAGCAGTTGCATCGGCAGCACCAGTCTCGCGTCATTACCTCATGCCAAAGAAAGGCACGTGTGGAAAGAGCTGTTTACTGGCTTCTCCTTCGAATCTGTGTAGTTTAACGGATTTAGTTGTCATGCTGCCTCGTGCTCCGCGACATCCTCAGCCTCAGCCTGGGCTACTTTGGCCCTCGCCAGGCGGCGCCGAGCAGCACCGCTGGTTTTGCTGCCTGCCAGCGCTCGCTTCGGCCTGTGACAGACCGAGCAACACGCCAAAAGCGACTCGGCGACTGGTTTCGGGGAGCAGGCCCTGAGAGTCCCTGCCGGCTCTTTGGTGAATTCAGCGAGAGTGCAGTGTCACTGGTGTCATTTGTTACAGCTTAAACTGTTTCCCGACACGTTGCAAGCTGCAAGCGGGAGTGCTGAGTGTGTTTGTGCCTCTACTCTAAGGTGGATCGATACATGAGAGTCCATGCCTAAATGGGACTTCAAATCTGGTGCTTTGCATTCAGTCAAGAACGCATGACATATCAAAGCCACGCCCTGTCCGCCCTCTTGTGCCTGGCCAGGTCCTGTGCTTCTGCAAACTTGGCCTCGCTCGCCTCTGAATTCCTTATCTTGATCTGCTTCTTCTTCGCTTTCTTTGCCGCATTCTCCTCGGCTGCTTCCGCCACCTCCGTGGTCTTTGCATGCCTTGTCTTAGTCTTCGCTTTGCGCTGCCGTCCGCGGCCAAAAATGTTGGCCAGCATGGGGGACGCCAAGTTGGCCTGTGCACTCGCTCGTTGTGCATCTAGCTGTGCATCTTCAAGTGCTACTGAAAGGATGGACAACCTTGTGGGCTTCTTCGAAAAGGAATGCAACGGACATGGTTCGTACGTCATTTGTACTCCTTGTTCCTGGTGTACGGCATTCTTCAAGCTTGCGGAATAACTTAACCAGTTCTCTCTGGAAATTATGTTCTGCAAGCAAGCCTGAGCACGGATTGGCCCAAGCCGTGGTGTGAGCCCAAACAGCTGCGATCTGATCTCTCTGCCTAAATGCCCGGTTATTGGAGTTTCAAGTCAGTGAAATTCGGCGCTTTTTCATTTCCAGTAGTTATGCATAGCTGAGCTGCCTTTTAGCAACTGGAGCCCAAAAACAATCTCTCTGTCAATCCTGGTGCAACTGCACTCATCTTGAGACATGGGCACAGCCCTTAGTTTCATCTGCTTGAAAACAGTGATACAGCTGC
>CAUJNA010000835.1:382500-400000 GCA_963377175.1 Effrenium voratum
TTTTGAGCCAAAGTGTTTCCCCTAAATTGGAGAGGTCCAAATTTCTGGAACGCTTCTCAACTTAGCGTGCATTCTCTTGATTCATTGAACTTGCAGCAGGCTTGATTACGTCAACCAATGTAGAGGCTGCAGTTGAGACACAATGGCCACACATGTCTCCATGTGTCGCCTTGTATAAAGCGCATTTTAGGGACAAAACAAATACCAACAGTCTTTACACAGCATAGGCGCCTTGGAAACCCTCCGCCCAGCCAGCCTGCACCATAAAACGGCAGTAAGAGCGAAGGTCGCCAACACGCAGCATGATCTGTGCTGCCTGCAGAAGGCGGGGGCATTCCAACTAATCTCTGATTTTCCTTCAAGTAAGTTGCAGCTCTCTCTCTCTCTCTCTATCTCTCTCACCGAACCTGAACCTGCAGCAATCATCTCACAGGCAAGGCAGACTGTTTACATACGAATATGCATGCATACATGCATGGTAGACAAATACACACGCATAAGCGTGATAAAACCAACACATATGCATCGCCACCTGTGCCGTGTTGCCACCTCCTCGCACCAAACGGTATGGGCCGCCAACCCCCTGAACCCCTGAGCCCCTCAACCCGTAGCCTCCCACCCTGACAGAAAGCGCCAACCCTAACCCATTGCCCCAAATGCACTGCACCAACCCTCAACAGCCGACCCTAAACAATCCTAAGCCACAACACCACCACAAGACCAGAAATTCCTCACATCTTCTGCTTCTTGCTGATTAATTATCTTCTCATACTTCTTGTGCGTTGAACATGTACGTCCTCTATCCTCCTCACGCAGAGCATACAACTCGTTGCAACTGATGGACTGGACTGGAACGGTTTGCGAATATCAAAAGGTGCACACGCGATGTTGAACAAATGCGCATTGGGTTGATGACATGATGAAAAAAATGCTCCAACCGCGAACATGTCTCGCCATTGTTGCTTCTCATGCAGGGCCGCTCCAATATTGCCCCTGAAGAATCCCTTTCAACAAGGTTGTAAGTGACAAACATGTTCCCGATCTTAAGCAAGGTAGAAAGAATGGCTTCTCTTGAAAAGTGCTTCCAAGACTGAGAGAGCCTTCTGCAGGCGTTCCTCCTGCTTGGCTGCAATGCCCATCTGGCCGCAAAATGAAACTTCGGTGACTCAAACAAGTTATTCCAAGCGCACGAGGAAAACACGTGGCAATGCTGCATGTTCTTTGACAAACAAACTCCTCAAGCGCAATCTTGCCTACACTGCAGGAACAACCTTGGCGAGAAAATCCAAACGATCACTTGATTGGAATCTGAAAGGTCCCTGAGACAATGACTTCCCCCTATCAAACATGTCATTTGCCTGGAGCCTCGTCGAGCCACGGCCCACGACTCATGAAGAAGTTTGAACGTTGTAGCAATTACATCTTTAGCATTAACAGCACAATTGGCAAACATATGCCCCAATTGTGTGCCTGACGGGTCCCCAATTTGGACAAGAAACAAAGTGGAGACCCAAAGGATCCCAAGGGACTCTGTGCATTGTTCACCTGGGAGTATTCATATCAAAGGGCGGGGAGGGGGGGACCATGTTTAGGACCAGAGGAAGGGACTGTTGGAATATGTTGTGCTTGACCGCAAAGTCATTCGCCCCGGACCCAAAGTTTGACTGGGGTACAGGCCGGTCCGGACCAATATATCTATATCACCCAAATGCAAAGAAATACAACACCAATTTATCGACACGGAACAACTAATTATGAACTTCTGACTTCTTTCCGGTTGCTTGGTGGGGTTGGTGGGCGGGGGGGAGGTGCCGGTCGGTTCGCAGGTTCATCGGAAAGATATTGCTCAATCTGTTTGCTTCACGCAGCAGCACAAATGCCCACAGGCCACACAAGGCGCAACCTGGCCTGAGTGAACCACACCCGCAATGCACACACATCCGCAACTTGTCCGCACAAAATCCGCATTTTCATGCGACAGGTGGTTGGCCAGCGAAAATTGGAATTTCTGTTGACAACGTTTCATCCTCGCGGAAGTAGAAGCAGCTCGCCTAGACTGAGTTCTGGGAGTCGCCTTTTAAAGAGTGCAGCCAAGCGCTTGTTGTGTTCGGCCTACAGGCTTTAAAACAACGCCCCCTCGGGCAGAAGCCAGCAAGATCAACTCGAGGCTCGGCTGTGCCCGGAACTGGAACCGTAAGCAGTGCAAACTCAACTGTCTTCTATTGTGGCTGTAGGTGACGTTGGAAACCAGGTCTTGAAGCTCTAAACAGCATCTCGAGTGGATCCGGTTGGATCTGGTGCACCAATTGGCACCAATAAATCTTAAAAAGTGCGAGCGCAAAGCAACGGTCCAGGGCAAACTTCAAACACGCCGGCCGGCCGCCTCCCCCGCGCGCCTTTCCGCGGCCCGAAGCCAGCTCAAGCGCCTTGGACTTCTGGCAGGCGATCAGCTCCTCCACGCTTGACTGCGGTCAAGACCTTTGCTCTTGAGAGATATTGAGAGATATTGAGGGATACTGGATACTGGTGGTTGCTGTTGCCGCATAGCGGGAATTGTTTCCAGCTCCAGGACTCCAGATTGGCTTGAACCTTCTGCACTTCGGCAGCTGCAGCTCGAAAGTGGCAAAAAACAACTTTTCGGTACCAGTGTGGTACACAAAGTACACATTGGAAGCTCCAGCTTGAACATTGCAACTATATGCAACTGTTCAGGTGTGGATGTGAGAAAAGGCGTGCAAAAGGCATTGCTTGTGCACAATGCAATCATTGCGTTCTCGCGTTTGTTGAGCTAAGAAGTCTGGCAACCTGTTTGATACCCAACAAGCAATGCTATTTCTTTCCCCAGCTGACAAGGCTGCTTTTCACGATCGTTATTGCTCGTCTTTACTCCTTGTCGTTTGGCAGCAGAATGCGGCAGGATTGGACGCAAGGAACCTCCAAAGACTATAGACACTTCAGTCAACGGGTCTTCGTACAACCTCAGCTGTTCTTTCCTCTCCGCCTCCTCCTTCCTGCTAGCCTACCCCCTCGCCCCCGTTTGTGCATACCCACTTGCACCCTCCTTAACAGGCCGCTCAAACATTCGATGTGCCGCTCGCTGCCCGCCTGTGTTCTAGCCGAAGACTCGAAGACAAATATCATTTCAGTTCTGAGCTAGTTGGCACTGTGAACTCCGCCCTTTCCAAACGCAGCTGTCCCGTTCGTGGAAGAATCCGCGGTGCGTGGACTTGTTTCCTGGCGTGCGCAGGACTGGGCTCAACTGTGTGAAACTTCCCAAAAACTGAAGTCTCGGTGCAGTGAAAAACCAGAGAATCCAGTTGGTACATATCAAGCATGCCGCTGGCCCCGCTGCTGCTCACAGATGCTCTTGAACAGTTCTTGCTGCTCGTGCTGGCCATGCTGCAAAAAGCGCTACAGGTGGTTCTGTTTCTGGAGCGGCGCTGGTGCTGCGAGCTGGTTCAAGAAAGATACAGCAGCACGGCATATTAAAACACCTAGCAAACTTGCAGAAAACAACAATCAGCAAGTCTGCATAATATGCCTGCATGGCACATTCATGTGCTTCCCACTGGTCAAGCAAAACAAAAGGGACAATGCAAGGACTTCAGCACTCGGAAGCAAAAGAGCAGGCAGCCGGCTGCGAATGACTGCAGGATTTTCCCTCACACATCGGCCACCTGATCAAAGCCTCAAGTGAGTTGTCGATTCACCTGAAACGACGTGTCGGTGACGGTTGACTCTGAAGGGTCTGTTTCTGGGCCAAACCTGGCGGCAAGGCCAAGCACTTCGCCGCGAATGTTGGCGATGAGGCCCCAAAGGTCCTGCCACACTGGCATGGATCTGGATGTGCAAACCGAGGTTCAGAACGCCAACACATAACGCGAAGAGTGCAGAAAAGCTAGGGTAATAGAAAGCGAGTGCCAGGGCATTTTCAAACAAACAGAGCGGGGGGTGCGGAGGTGATCCTCAAAGAAATCCGTCCTCCAAGCCCTGGCGATACAGGAAGAAGCAAATGATCTTCTGGTACACCTGCACTCAATGCACAGCCATCGTCTTACACCTTGTCTGATTTGAAAGCGAAAACCTCAGGTGAGCCATGCTAAGTTGCTTACGCCAACGCTTACGCTCGGCTTACTCATCAGCTTGAGCGCAGAAGCGAATCATGGCAACGCTTGCGCGAGGCTTACGCAGGCCGTAGAAATATTCTTGCACGCCACTGCGATAGCCCACGCGAGGCCTTTCTGGCGCAAGCGTAACGCTCAAAGCGCGATTCAATACGAAGTGCTAGAAACTCAGAGTAGTGTACACAAAGTGCACTTTGGAATCTCCGGCTCGCAAATCGCAACATGTTGGTACAAGCGTGGCACGCAAAGTGCACTTTGTATACCTCCAACATGGCTAGCACTGTGATGCAAAGCATTGGGTTTCGAGTACGCTCAGCCTCAAAGATGCCACTTTTCGGTACAACTCGGTTAAGCGCAGCTTACGCATGGATACTCGTAGCAACATGCTTTCGCGCGCTTACATTCGTGCATGTTTGGCTTACGCGGGCCGGGGTCATTGCAAGGCCTTCACTCAACATGAACAGAAGGAGTTTTAGAGCTGCTCACGTGTGAGTCCACATTCTGCTATTGCCAACGCAGTGTCTGGCAGTCTTAGAAGCACAAACAAGCCAGGATGTGTGAAGCTGCACTTGTTCGACATCATGCACCCCCTCAGGCGGCTTCCTTTGCTCAATCAAGGCGGCCACAGCATGCTGAGCACTAAAAGCTGCAGCGCCTCCACGGAAATTGGCCGCTGGCTGGCTGCTGGAAGTGCCAGCTCAGTGGCCAGCACGTTGCTCGCCTTCGGCACTGCAGTCAGGTCCACGCGACGACCGTCCCGCGTTTGATACTGGACCGGACTCTTGAAAAATCCAACGGGAGACAGGCACTCTGGTTGAAAACGCAGCATGCAAAACTAACACCAGTCGAATACAGTTGGGCTTGCCCTTGAGCTGACAACCTTCAAGAATGGTCAGCTCCCTTCTCTGAGGCAACCATGAGCTTGGTAGGCAACAGGGCGTTGGGAGAACCCATTCTGGGAACTCGGCGAAAACACTGGGCAAAGTCCTGGTTTGCCGGAACTCAAGCAAGTACGGCTTGTGTGCTTTGACATACTCAATGGTGGCCTGCCTTTTGTCAAAGCACCACACCCAGCCTTCCCGTACAGCTTTATCACATTACTGGCAGCGCCAGGCTGGAACGCTGCCATGGCCTGGTAGAGCCAAGGAAGCGACTCATCGCAACTCAGCACCCTCACTGAACGGCATATTTGGCTTGGGGCACGGGATGCAGTTTGCATTGGTCTGGACAACCTCGCTAGAATCCATTGACACGGGACACATTGAATGTGTTGCGATTCCAGCACTAGTATACTAGCATACCGTCTAACCGGTCCAATGAACTTGTAAAGTTGTCAAGTGCACCACACGATGCGGATGGAACATCTGCAGTTGTGGCATGTCTCGAGCCTCTTCCACGCTGTCCCCAAGCCTGAGCGAGGTCGAGCAGCTCACCATGGACACCATGACCCCATAGCCAACCTACACCTCTTCCAACCATACCAAGCACTACCAAGCAAACCTCCTTTGCAAGGCTAAAGCCCTCTTGCAATCGGCTGATAGCTTCCACCCCTGACAACAGCAATAAACATATTATTCTTAGAGGTCAAGTTCGACCACGTTACATTGCCTCGCAAACTGTGGCAATTTCGGTCATGCATAACACTCATGAATCATGGTTTCACTTTCAGTACAACAATCACACCTTTGTTCAAATTCAACTCAGCAACTGCATTTGCAACCAAAACTGGCCGACTGAAAAGACAATCGGCCTCAAAGCGGTTCGTTTCACAGACACGCAAGTTCAATATAAGCCTCCCCGCAACATCGCTATGTCACGGAGCATGGCATGTCTACAACTTCTATGACACGTAGTTCAGACTTCACAAACTCAGCTGGCCTCTGGCAAAACAATCTACACAAATATCTACAGTATCTACAAAACACACGACATCTCGATGCCGTTCAGAAGTTCAGAATGCCAAGCGGCATCTCTGCCATGCTCTCAGGCCGTACCAACGCCTGCACCAGCAGCGGTCTCACCAAGTCCTGCACCGCTCAGGCCGGCTGCGCAGGGCTTGAAGCTGAGCAAATCATGCACCCAAATGTCAATCTGAAATGATCAGAAATGATCAATCAATTATCCTTTCGCTGGAAGCATGAAGAATGGACTTTGACTCTTCGGCCTCAAATGTCCAAAAGCGTATGGTCGTGTCTCTGCTGCTGCTGACCTCAATGCGGGCAATCTCAAGCCAGCCTGGCCAACCTGACTGCAAGCGATCTATGCTGAATGCTTGCACTGGTACTTATGGCCTAAGCACCACACACACCGATGCTGTTCTAAAGGAAATGGGCATAGCAGAAGGATGCCGCTGGCGACAGAAAGCCTGTTACTTTGATATACTTGCAAGCTTTCCCCATAATCCCGTACAATCTCTTCATGCAAAGATCCTGTCCTGTCCAAACAAGGGCGTACTGAAAGCTTCTGTTGTCAAAATGTTTCATGGATGACAGTAGAATGTATATGACACATGTATATATATATATATACACATAAATATACATATGTATTTGTTCATGAACCTATTTGTAGAGAACAAAAAAGACAGGCCATGAAAGGAGCCCCGAGACGAAAATGTCAAACCATTGCAGCAAATCAAAGGCTGATTGTGTAGGCCCATACATGAACACTTGGCCATCTTGGACCCTTTGGGGGCTGACTTTCCATAATTCAAGCCCGGCAAATCTGGAATTCATACCAGGGTTTCATACGTGGAGGGTCAATGCAATGTAGGAATTACAAACAGTAATTCTAAGCTCTCGGCCACACACGTTGAACACCGACTATTCAACATCCTTTGCTTCAAAGAGTCTGCATCTGACGGAAGCCATGACAAAGGAAACACAACAACACTGGCCGGGTATTGATGGTGATACAAACATGATGGCTTGAGCATATTCTGTCTGCAGGCAGTGGTCGGCGTCTGACTTCTGACCAAGGAGTGTGCGACATACCTTGCAAACGCGGCCAGCCGGCACAAGCCGTGCTGTCGCTTGCCAGGCAAGTCTCACCAGTCACAAGCGTTGCAGATCCAGTATCTCTAGCAACGAGCTTGTGCTTATGGCACATGCCGTTCTCACAAAAGAGTGACACGACGGTGTTGCAACAGGTTAAAGAATTGCGGATTGAACACTGGGTGAATCAGCTACACAACTGTCGCGGGGAGTGCATACAAATGCCTACTATCGCTTGCTCTAAACTAAAACTAAACTTCCCAGCTGACGAGTGGGGAGAAGAACATGTAAGGCAATGGTGCTCCAGCTGCATCCTCCGGGCAGAGCAAGGAAACACATGCAGGTTTTTGCTGGCTATGGCCCCGAACGAGGAAAAACGGCCGCTCCGGATGGACAGCAAGACCTTAAGTCCAGGATAGATGAATTCCAAACACGCTCACCAGCGCTCAATTTCACGCACACAACAAAGCAGCAGGCTCACCAGGAGGCATGAGGCTCGCACCATACACGTCTGCATTGTGCTCATGCGAAGTGGACAAACACCTGGTGCAAACGATCAGCTGAAATTTGGCAGGCTCTTCTGACCAAATACTTGATTCGTCAGGTGGCCTAGGCCAGTGTTTCCACTGATAAACAGGATAAGATCAGGAGTTTAGGCGTCAAGGAAAGCTGTCGGCAGCTTTAATGACTGGGCTCATGAATAGCAAGGCATCTCAAAAGCAACTATGTCCGGGAAAAGAGGAGAAACAATGCACGTACACAGTCAGCTTGAGGCCAAAATTGAGGCCCACACTTGGACTCGACAGCATCCCAGACTCGGATGGTTGCATCCCAGGAGCCGCTGAACCTGAGGGGAACTCATGGATTTTGCTGAACCGTTTGCCGTCGCTGGCCACTTAGTCACTAAGCTAGGGCCCGTGGCAAAATATTTGGCAGCTCAGTGTGCCAAAGAAGACCTCGCACGTAGGAGTTGTGCCCGTGCAACCTGAGCGGACTGACTTGCACCGCTATTCTTCTCTTTGCCTAGCCAGTGGCTCAGGATATATCAAGTGATACAAGACTGCTAGTTACAAGGCCTGAGCATAAGAGATCCCTCAAGCAGTTTGATTGTCCAGAATTATGATGTAGGTATTGTATATATATATATATATATATGATTTGCAAGCGTTTCTCCAGGGTTTTAAGATCTCAGTGGGAGAGCTCTTGGGTTGTGATGCTTGTCCGGTCGCATCGACAAGCATAATGTTGGGATGATTAAACTCGAGTGCAAAGCGCTTGAGTGAAACGGCTTTCCAGCTTTTGCCGGGCAAACAACAAGTGGAATCTTCTTGGATAGATGCAAACCTGTAAACATGCGTAAACATGCGGATGAGGAAGGAACCGCCCAGGAAAGCAAAAACAGTCAACAAGACAAGCTCGAGATCTGCCCCTCATTCTGGGTGCTGACTGTGCATCCACGCTTCCGAAGCTCACGTTGGCCGCGGAAGCTGGGACTCCAGTTCCAAATGCGGATGGTCTGGCGCCACGCGACCCACAATGCTGGGAATCCTTCATAGCTCAGACGCCCATTGCACCTGCTTGCTAGAAAGTGAAGCTCTGATATAGCAAAGTCTCCAGGCAACAAGGTTCCACCACTTAGCTAAAATACAAGTGGCGCTTTACCAGAATAGCAAGTACAGACCTTATGCAAATACGGCCCGCAATAAATCAACCTTAACGGCTGAAGCTGATAATGCTTTGAAACAAGTGCTTGACGGATCATTCATGCACCTTGTAATTTGTCGGTGCCCAAGCTGTGCGCACCCGGTCATCGCTGCCAGAGCAAATGATGCTGGGCAGGATCGGGTGAAAGGCCACGTTGAAGACCTAAAGCTTGTGATAGGAAGAGCTTGAAGCAGCACGGTTTGCGGGTAGTTGGTGGAACTGGCATTTCAGAACCGCTGAGCTTTCTTAAAACCAAGCTTGCCTGACGGCAACCAGGTCTGCACACACCAGAAACTGTCTTAAAAAGAAAAAAACATAGACTTCCACACGCACACATCATTGTGTCATATTGGCTCTATGGACAAGCCGCGCTTGTTGCCACAACTTGCGGGCGTGCAAACCGCTGTTAATTTCAACACCCTGCAGTGGCCTCACATCATCAAATAATATCAAGTATGTCAGATATGCAAAGTTCAGGATTGTGTTCCACTGCATGTCAGCCAGGCAAGACTTCCAACAATCTAGACAAATTGAATCGACAAACAACTATCTGGCATGAATGCTGGAAGGGGCGTTCCTCAGGTGCAGGATGCATATTGCAAGTGTTTCGGGTTTGGGTGCAAGGCTTTCGGGTGCATCAGTGGTTGTCCAAGCCCCGGTCTCCGCTGCACTTCCTAAATATGAAACGACTGAAGACAATATGCTAAGACCAATCAACTTGTCTCTCAAGCATAAGTGCGTCTCGCACTTTGCTGCGCTTTCCCTCAGCCATCACAGCTCAAGGCACTTTGAGATTAAACGGACACCTAAAGATTCACCACGTAGTGCCATGCAACCCATTGCAAAAGCCAAGCAACTTGAAAATTCAAATGGGATCCGTCGGTTCTGCGCTCATTTTCCCTCAAGTGCACGTGCCACGTTTTAGGCGAGCGGAGCGCTGGCGCCGACTCCTGGCCACCTGTTCGCATTGCACATGTTCGCACATGGCACGTTTCCGCATCACCGCACCTCCGGCGGGACATCAAACAGCTTGCTGGGGCAGCAGTGCAGAAAGCGGTCCAAATAGTGGTGCACTAGCACCTAAGCTGCCCATTCGCAATGCTACAACATGCCACGATCCGCGCAACCACATAGGCTTGCCTCGCACTCTCGAAAAATCAATGCTGATTCAGATATGTTTGATTTGCCCTGTTGAAACGGCACCTGAAAGATCCGAAACATCCTTCCTACAACATTGATACAGCTGGGCAAATGCAGCAGGTCCCTGAAAACAAACCCTTGACCAAAGGGTGTGCCCATCATAATCTGGAAGCGGAACAGGTTCTTGTTGTCTGGCGGCACAAGAGTCCGGATCGACTTCGCGGCTTCCTGTCTACATGTCCTTGCTCTGCTGCGCACGGTAAACATTTCAGTCTGGTTGCTTCTCTTGCAGCTTCAAATGCGCAAATTGACAGCTCAGCTCAGATTGCCAATGCTGGCAGTTGCGGGGACGGCCAGGCCAAACACGCACGTGCTTGATGTCCACAGAATATCCGAGACATCCTCAAGTCTCGTGAAAGCGTCTGGATTGAAGGCTAAACAAAGCTTAGATTATCGTGGATAATCCTTTTATGGAGTGCGCCAGGTGGCAATACAATGGCTGCTCAGGAGCACCTCCGTGCCAAGGGAGATCGACATCACCTGCAGGGGTTGTATTCAGCAAGCCTGGCAGTTTGTCTACTGTCCAGCTGCCATCAGCTAAACCCCCAGTGTGTACTCTGAGACAAAGGGCAGTACTCACCAAAGTTATTCAACACCTGTGCTGTGCAACGCACGCAGCATTGATTTGGCTCTGCAATCAGCAACTCGTCATCAGATCTTCTTGTTGATCTGGATCCGGCCCGTTGCTTATGACTGACCTGAAAAGGCAACTGCTGAGACGCCTATGGCGTCAATTCGCAGGGGCAGGTTGTCAAGAATATACTTTGCACATCAAAGTATCTTTCGGGAGTAACGGTAGAGAGGTGTTGGTTGAAAAGGGTCTTGTTCATGCCATCAAAGACGGCAAAGACCTTGAAACGCATCTGAAGATAGAAGAAGCGGCGGCCATCACCAGGATGGCAATGCACAGGATACAATCCTGAACATCGTATCTTCTCAAAATATGCATCAGCAACAGCAGCAGCAGCAATGGCATGTTTCTCAAGCGGCATCTAGGAGTCAACGGAAAAGGCAACGGCTGAGATGCCTATTTCATCAATAGGCACGGACATGTTGTTGAGTATGTACAACAGCACCCCAGAGTATTGTTCGGCAGTGACAGCGGAGAGCTTTTCGTTGATGAGGGTCTTGTTCATGCCACCGAGCGCAAAGACCTTGAATCTCATCAGAAGGTTGTAGAGGCGGCGGCCATCGCCAGGATGGAAATGGGGGAATATGGGGAAGCGCACAAAAGCCGGAGGCGTTCCTGCAAGCCATGCCAATGCACTCTGCGAAGCCATGACAAACTGCGGCTGATACTTCACAGACAGGAATGTGTTCCCGATGTGGATGGTCATCTCGCCATACACCGGCACGTAACCATCCGATTCGCAGTAGTAGCGACTCTCGTACTGCAAACAAAATTGCACCTCGTCACAGGTCTTGCCCTGGGGTCTGGGGCATCCAGGCTGATCCTTGCAAACGCAGGTCTGAGGGCAGAAGAAAGACACTGTCTTCAACTCCCAATCAAAGGCAGTGTTCCATTCAAAACAGTTGCCCCAGGTGATGTTCTGCGCTTCCACGACTGGTGCGAAGCCGCATCCATAGTTCCACATCGCATCTGCAAGAACCAAAGCTTCCTTTTGCCCCTTCATGTCTCCTCCGGCCTGAGCAAAGTTCACAATGCTTTGCAGCCATTTCTGCCACGGCACATAGCTACGAAGCTGCTGCACGGATCTCTCAGCACATAGCCCCTGGCGGGCGTTGAGCGCATACTTTGGGCTCTGCGAGCAGGCTCGACCAGGCCCATATGGACAGCCCTGGACAAGCGCAAACTCTCCACCAGGATCGGTGCAACCACAGGTGTCTGAGCAAAGCATGCGAGTGACAAAGCCAGCACCCCCATCCAACCCCCAATCAGGCATCTTGGAGATGGAGTTGCAGAACTGGACCACATCAGCACAGCCCATGATGCTCTGGTTGTTCAAGGTGTCCCGCAGGTAATTCAACATAGGCTCCTCATTACCCAAGTCTCCGCAATCAGAATTGTGCTCATCCACAAGCTCGTCCAAGGTCAATGAGGTACTTGCGCTCAGAAAGCCTACGCCCTGAACCCATAAGCCGTACTTGGTAGCATTTGTTATGCCAACTTGTCCTTGCGCTTCACTGATGGCTTTGGTTTGCATACTGTTGTCATATTCTTCCCATCCTCCACCAACAGTTGGCGCTAGGACTGTGACTCCGCGCTTGTCAAGGCTCCACACAAACTCCAAGTTGCCACCACATAGGGTGTCCTTAACCAAGTTCAAATTGGCAACCATTGGAGAGAGCATGCTGAAGTAGACCACAAGCACTAGAGTGGGAATGATGAAGCTCATAGATAAGGACTTCACATCGGCGCCCCGGAAGCGCGGAAAAGATCGCATTGGCAAAGGGTCCAGGTGATGTAGCAAGTGCCTTCCTGGTGTGGTGGCCAAAGCATCAAACAAGAGGTCGTCAATGTCCAGGATGATGCCCAGGGCGACAGCGTTCAGAATGAGTTCCGTGACATTCACTGTGTACACCAGAAAGAAGGTACCCACGTAGATGAGAAGTAACGCTGCAATGAAGCGGTATAACAAGAGCGCCGCACTGAAAATGACTCGTGCTCTGGGAAGTGCCACCAGCCTGTAGTACACAACCTGTGTGAAAGGGTTCTCTCTGGGCTCCATGCGAAATTGTCCTCGCTTCACAGAGGCAACGCTCCTGTGCAAAGCAAGTGCATGACTCAGTTCCTTGGCCACCATGAGATACCAGCAAATCAATGACACAAGGCATAAGGCCTGCCCGGTGAAGCACAGCTCAATTCCTTGTGCCTCAGGCTTCAGGTACTTCCTGATGTTTTGGTAGAGGGACACTTGGATGCCAGAGACGTGAAGCGACTGATCCCCGTCACACACTCTCTGTGCCAAAGATTCCCCGGAGATCTCGTCCTTAACTTAACTGGTGTCCGCGTGCTCACACTTTTAGATATTTCTAGACTTCTGGAGCAAACGCCGTATCTTCCAAAAACAACCTCTCTCGTGCAATACATATATATATATATATATATATATATATTATCATACACACACACACACCCGTACATTCGCCTACATTTATACCAAGCAGCATATTGGCTCAGTGCATGTGCCGAAGATCTGCGCCAGCGAAAGGCATCAATGATGGTCTTGTCTGTCACTTCTGGAGCAAGGAAGTTATACCTCGGTTGCACGACATCTCATGCAGTATAGCTCGCTTGGAAAGTACCGAATGCAAGGACATGCATAAAGGCAGCTGCAAAAGCAATGGCAAACAGCCCAGTTGCATGGCGATTCCCACAAAAATGCCTTGCATGCACACATTCACCACCGCAAGAAGGAACGTTTGAAGGGATCCAGCGGGGCCAAGAGCACCAGTACCAATGAAGATGACCAAATCCCATGTTGACTCCCCAAAGGAGTAGTACTCCTTACTGTGTGCATTCAAGGTCTTCTCGCTGACTTTGGACCCGTGCTTGGTGAGAGTCTTGTAGCTCTTCGGGGTGCTGATGTGGTCCTTCAGCTCCAGGCTTTTGCGTCGCGAGGTCTTGATGCTCACATTTCCTTTCTCGCTGGCCGACTTTGCCTCACTCACATTGCTGGACCTGGGGCATTCGCTGGACTTCACGTGCGTAATTGGGAGCTGCAAGGCTTTGTCTCGATTTGCTCCAAATTCATCTGCATCCACGTAATAGACCCTCCCTGAGCTTTTTGTCTTGATCATCGTCTCCCCGATTGAATTGAAGTGCTCGACCTGAGCTATATGTAGAGCCCGCACCGGATTTGCGGGTAGGCTACAGTACGGCGTAGAGACTGAACGTGTGAAACCATGAAAGCGTCAGCTTGCAAACAACTGAAACGCACAAGAAGACAGGATCCCTGCCAGAATTAATCAACCGGCAAAAGCCAGGACTGGCCTTTAATCCAATGTGACCCGCAACAAAACAGACCCCGTACAAACAATGCAGTCAAAACCATACAACAAAGCCCCCCACCACTGTGACAAGTTCCTCAGCATGGACATTTGACTGCCATGAGCGATTCTCACAACTGACTGGGTTTATTTCAGCCTGACCAATCCTGCACCAAAAGCTGAGAAGAAGATTAGCGGCTGTGTTGCTATGACCGCTGCTTTGTTCCTATGAACGGCACGGAAAAAATAGACCATCACAAGCACATGTTGACGTTTATTCATTCTATTGGGCATTGAAGCAAAGGCGTTTGTTTCTTGCACGTCCAGCCACGTTCTGGCCCTCTCCATCCACATCCACCTTGACGCCTGCGAACTCCGACAAGGATGGTGCTCGCATACTCTTGGGGCTGTTTGGGTGCTCCAAGGCTGTGAGGCGCTCCTTAGGCGGGACTCGGGAGATGAGACTCAGCTGTCAGGGACTGAAGCTGGCATGCACAACACCAATACCTTCAATAATTTGACCAGGGAAGTTGGACATGCGTCCATCTGCAATCTCAAAGTGGGTCTACTACAGAAAACCCCGCCTCTCCCACAACAACATACAATACTGACAACAGGAATCGGCATCCCGTGCAAGCCTCTCACATCTAGCAACCGGCAGGGGCGCTAAAATGTGCTAATGCATCTTGGGCGCATCCAACTGACAGTCCAAAAGGTGTTGAAGGGCGGCTTCCAAACGCTCAAAGCGCTCCTCAATATCTCCGAGGATGGCGACACTATAACCATTCTTGTCACCGTCCATAGTTCAAAAAACGTGATTCGCGTTTTGCAAATCAGGCGATGGCATGCATTTATCTTGGGCCCTCTTCTTGCAGCAGGGTGCTGCGCGTAAACAATCCGTATGCTCAAAGACCGGATCACACAAACACGCACACAGGCAGACGGGCACACACACACACAATCCCATTGACGGAGGGATCTGCACGGCATCTTCCAGGCTTCACATCACGCAAACATGCGCATCACGAAGGCACGATACCCTGTGGTACGCAATGTAAACTGAAAACAGATTGCTCCTTGGGTGTCGGACTCAGCGCGCCACAATCGTTGCGCTTGTGCTAGGGAAAGTGCCAAAAGGCTGAGGAAGTCTGGGGTGGCAAGCACCGCACATTCTACACGATGTGATTTGAGCGGTGCCGAAAATGGGATACACGGTCTGATAACAAACAACACTTACAATTTCGTGGAACCTTTCGCGATGCTCTCGCGGCCCCACGATTCACTTTCGCGGGCATGTTTGTTTGAGGATCGCTTTCGCTGCGAGTTTGCAGCAATCTGAAAAGGATCAGCGACGGTGGAAAACGGGATATCTATTTTCGGGGTTGACTACTTGGGAAAGCTCAACTATCCCATGGATGGCCGGCCCTTTTTCGCGACCCGTTTCGAATCGGTATCGGTATCGAATCGAATCGGTTCAGTTCAAGTGAAAATGCACAGATGCATTTCTTCTGGTCGAGTGCGGGCCTGTTTGTGAAGCCGTGTCGCTACTACTAGTACGACTACTACTAGTACTAGTACTACTACTAGTACTAGTACTACTACTACTACGTCCAGACTCATTTTTCGCGGCCCAGAGCTTGTCTAGATTCGTGTTTAGAGGCCCAGAAAACGCATCTGGAGGAGTTCAGATTCCACGGCTCCCAGAAAACGCATCTGGGAGCATGCTCCTTCCCTAGTTGCGCCCCTGAATCCTTCAGATGTCACGGATGCATTTCGCTTCCCAGACAACGCATCTGGGAGCATGGCTTGTATAGATGAATTTTTCGTGGCCCAGAAAGCGCATCTGGGAGCACGCTCCTTTGCCAAAGCAGACATGGGCAAAGCAAAAAGAAAAAGCCACACCTGCAGGTTTTGACAACACGAACGCGTGAGTAGGAGGATGTGCTGTTACCCGCCTTTCCTCGGGGCCTGCAACATCGTAAAGGATGTAACGGCGCAACGCAGGCGGGAGTAGTCGGCTGACGATAGCCTTTTGATGATTTCGACGCAGCACAGGTGGGGTGCATTTGGAAGTCCGTAGATGTGGCCTCTGACTTGGTACCGGGGAGCCCTGCGTATGAGTGGATCATCCGGGGGCAGAGGTAGATTGGGCCTTGACGTTTGGTGTCAGGCTGACTTCCTTGAAGGAAGGCCGCAGAGGCGTCAGCCAGCCAGCCTGTCCGTGACTTGCCGTCCATGTTGATCTTCCTGTTCATGCCAGACACGATGAACTGGAAGAGGATGTGCTCGGAGACCTCTCCCTGCGGTTGGTGCCTTGCGGTTGAGGTGGAAGATGTTTGGGTCTTGGTGGTCGAGGGCCACGATGCGGCACTTTGCCTTGATCTCGCCAAGAGATCTGTTCTTGTGCCTGTAGGTGGCCCGGGACTTCAAGATGCGCCTTCTCAGGTGCGGCTCCTTGTAGACGGCTTGGGCCGCTCAATCGAACGCCACTCAAGCCAAGACAGCGACTCCTTCTCGATGGCCTGGAGGTACTTCTGCACCGTGGCCTTGAGGAGGTTGACGATCTGGCGCTAGGGCAGTTCTCGGTCAAGCTGCCTGAGTCCAATTCCTCTATCTTCTTGTTCTCCCACTCCACGTCAATGGCCCGCTGGTCTGATGCCAGGTAGGCATAGTGGAGCTGCGTGGGCCGGGGACCATAACCAAGATCTGGCCGTCCGTTGTGTCGGTCATCTTGCCAACGGTGGCTCCGTGGCTCTTGAGGTTCTGGCCGAAGAGGCCGGTTGCTGTAGTGTAAGTTCAGGTAGAGGTTGCGAAGGTAGAAGTTGCTGGTTTGACAATTGCGGGGGTGATCCAGGTGGAGTCACTCCGGTAATTGCTGGTAGTTTCTGAGGAGGTTGGTCTTGCTCGGCGACAGGCGCCGCAAGTGCTGGTTGTTCTTGAGGAGGTTGCGTGATCTGAGGTGTTGTAGGCGCCGTTCTTCTCGCGATAGGTTTCCGTGATCGTTTCCTCGAAGGCGTAGACGGTGAAGGCAAGGGTCCGAAACGTTGGTGTAGAAACTGTTGGTTGGTCTGCTGGATGTTCTCGTGATGGTGGATCTGAATGGAGGGAGCTGGTAGTGCGTGAGGAAGCGCATCTGGCTGAGGTGGTTGTTCGGGTGAAGGCGCTTGTGGCGATTGACGCAGCGCTGGAAGTGGTAGTGGTTCAGGCAGAGCAAAAGCTTGCTGAAGTTGCTCCGAGTGAATGATCTCGTCTTCCGGACATGGACCCAGGTGATGAAGGGTCCCACGACAGGAAGCGCGCGATTCTCCAAGCGCCTCTCTTCTTGGCTCCCTTTTTATTCCACCTCCAGTAGGCGCAGGGTTAGGAACTTGTGTCTTGACTGTCTTCCTCAGAATCGCTCTGCAAAGGTGTTGAGAAACATTGAGGTCCAGGAGGCACTTCAAAGTCTAATCTGATGATTTCGCCTTTGGCCATACCAGAGCTGTCTGATCGCTGAGCACTCCTCCATTGTTGTATGGTCGCTTCGAG
>CAUJNA010000835.1:405000-420000 GCA_963377175.1 Effrenium voratum
GCACTGCACACATGCCTGCCAAATGGTAAGCACACCCGTTCAACTGAGTCCGTGCAGCACTGCACACATGCCTGCCAAATTGTAAGCACACTGGTTCAACTGAGTCCGTGCAGCACTGCAAATATGTCTGCCAAATGGTAAGCACACCCGTTCAACTGGGTCCGTGCAGCACTGCACACATGCCTGCTAAGTGGTAAGCACACCCGTTCAACTGAGTCCGTGCAGCACGAGTCCGTGCAGCACTGCACACATGCCTGCCAAATGGTAAGCAACTGAGTCCGTGCAGCACTGCACACATGCCTGCCAAATGGTCAGCACACCCGTTCAACTGAGTCCGTGCAGCATTCACACATGCCTGCCAAACGGTTAGCGCGCCCGTTTAACTGAGTCCGTGCGCGCAGCGCTGCACACACGCCTGCCAAACGGTCAGCACACCCGTTCAACTGAGTCCGTGCAGCGCTGCGTACATGCCTGCCAAATGGTAAGCACACCCGTTCAACTGTTTTGTTGTGTGTTGATATTTGTCGTTTGTAGTTTGTTGTTGGTTGCTCTTTGTTTGTCGTTGTGTTTGTTGTTGTTCTCGTCGTCGTTGTCGTTGTCGTTGTCGGTTGTCGGTTGTTGGTTGTTGGTTGTTGGTTGTTGGTTGTGGTTGTTGTGGTTGTTGTTGCTGTTGGTTGTTGGTTGTTGGTTGTTGGTTGTTGGTTGTTGCTTCTCGTTTGTCGTTTGTCGTTTGTTGTGTGTTGTCTGTTGTCTGTTGTATGTTGTTTGTTGCATGGTGTTTGTTGTTTGCTGTGCTGTTGTTGTTTGTTGTTTGTTGTTTGTTGTTTGTTGTTTGGTGCTTGGTGCTGGTTGTTTGTTGTTTGGTTTTTGTTGTTGGTTGTTGTTGTGTGTTGTTGTGTGTTGTTTGTTGTTGTTTGTTGTGGTTTGTTGTTGAATGTCGTTGTTTGGCGCTGTTTGTTGTTGTGTGTTGTTATTTGTTGTTTTTGGTGGTGTCTGTTGGTGTTTGTTGGTTTTCGCTGGTTGGTGATGTTTGTTGATGCGTGTCGATGTATGCTGTTCTTGTTGTTGTTGGTGTTTGTTGTTGTTGTTGTTGTTGTTGTTGTTGTTGTTGTTGTTGTTGTTGTTGTTGTTGTTGTTGTTGTTGTTGTTGTTGTTGTTGTTGTTCGTTGAGGTTGGATGAGGTTTGGTTGTTTGTCGTTTGTTTGCTTGCTTGCTTGCTTGCTTGTTTGTTTGTTTGTTTGTTTGTTTGTGTTTTTGTTTGTTTGTGTGTGTGTGTGTGTGTGTGTGTTTGTTTTGGGTTTGTTTGGTTGGTTGGTTGGTTGGTTGGTTGTTGTTTGTTGTTGCGAAATTTGTGCATTCGCATGCGTTGCCCGATCATCATGTGCATCACGCACATGCGCCGTATCGGCCCAGGCGGGCCCCCTTGAGTGCTTCTTACCGCGTCGCATCGCGACCGCCATGAGATGAAAAGGGCGCGACTTCATCGCTTGCAGCTTTGTGCGCCTTTTTGACGAGTTGGCACCGGAGCCGCGCACTGGGCGACTGAATGACAGGATGGACTCCTCGGATGCTTCGATTGCTTCGGATCAGCCCGAGTTGCAGCCTTCAGATGCAGAGCTGCGATCGATGATGCGGAGGCCTTCCTTACCGCCGACTTCTGGCCAGAACTCTGAGTCCCCCTGGTCGCACCTCAAGCATCTTCGGCAGTTGTCAGATTGGGCTCGCGCTTGATCAGCTTGTCTGGGAGCTACGCTGGTGCGAGGCGTCCTATGAGCTGATGGACGTTGCGACGTGGAGGTGCCCTGCGTGCAACCACACGGAGTCTTACGTGGCGAGCGCGAACCAGCCCACCAGGATGGCCAACGATCACGGTGTCTGGCTTTTCGTGCCGGATGGAGATGCTTCATCTTCATCACGCAGGAGGCGCCCGAGTCGGCGAGCACGGAGAGAAGAACCGGCCGATCCTGAGCCGCTCTTGGATGAGACCGCCGAGACAACCTTTGAAGCAGCAACCGACCCCACAAGCAGCAGCAGCAGCAGCAGCAGCACGCTGAACCCCGACAAGCACCTCCTGGACGCTCTTAAGGAGCTGGTTGTGAAGAAGAGCGAGGACGACACCCTCGAAAGGAACTCTTCCAAGGGCTTTCAGGTGGGGACCAAATGGAAGAGCGGCCAGATCCCTTCGCCTCCGGTTCGGAGGTACGATCGGGACGATCTCCGAGCATTTCACAAGTTCAGCAAGAAGGTGGACCTTTGGAAGCTTCAAGCACACCCGCCTACGCGCCCGCCAAGGAGCTTGCCCTGATCCGAGTTCTTCTACACACGCCAAGGGCATCGACTTCCTCATGCAGCAGCTGAAGGGCCCGATGGAGTCCAAGCAGGTCTTTTAGTTTTTTCAGGACTTTGAGGTCATTTCCAGGTTTACTTGAGGCAGTTTGTGCGCAGGTGCCGGAGGCTGGAGAGAAGCCTGAGGAGCGTGGGGATTGACGTCACGGGCATGTACGACACGCGCGGCCCTTGGAGCGGTCAAGCGGTTGAGCCTTGTCGGGACGGGTCAGCCCTTGGCCTTTGAGAGTTTTTTGCACGAGTTTCGAGCGCCTCCACCTGGACGTGACGGACAGGCTATCAAGGGCCACCACGAAGGACAAGCCCTCAAAGAAACGACAAAGTCTCCTTACTTTCCGTCGAGCTGAAGGGGGCAGTTTTTCAATCTGCGCGCCTGAAAGCGAAACTTGGCCTTTGGAAATTGGTTTTGCAGTGGCCCTGCCACTTGTGGCTGGTCGACGCCGGATCGCCCCGCAAAAGCTTCTGGAGACCAAGTTGCTGCAGGTCAGCCTGCTTCTCAAGCACCTTTTCTGTGAAGGCTGAAAACGGGCTCGCAAACGGCGGAGGGTGTGGACACTTGCTGACTGACGGCTGCCTCTTCTCGAGTTGTGGAACCTGCCCTCGCCCGCGCTAAGTTTCACTTCCGCTTCGTATTCTGCTGCTGCGGCTGGTGTTTCCAAAAAGCCCGCCCTGGGCGCCCCAAGCCCAAGACCAGCAAAGCCCGAGCATTTGCGAATGCTGTGCCCAGACACAAGCGTGTGCGAAGCGGCCCACCTGGCCCTGCCAGCCGGCGCCGGCGCTGCTTTCTCAACTTTACACAGTCGTCTTTGCTGGCGTCAATGCAAGCGCCTCACTTTGCTGTCAGCCCGTGGTGGGCTCGGGGGGGGAGAGCGGTCCCCGTGTTCCCGGCCACTGCCTTTCAAGGGAGCCGGCGACGCGGGAGGCGTGCACCTCTCCAAGCCACTGCAGGAAGACATCTGCACGGGGTTCGCTGGATCGCTTGCTTCCACGTCGTGTCTAATTGCCGCGGGCAAAAGGAAGGAGCCGCATCTTTGCACCTTTTGTGGCCCCCGGCTTAAGTTGCCTTGCCCTCTTGTGTCATTTCGCTCGCCACGGAGTCGGGTGGCGTTGCCTTGAGCGGTATCCAATTTTTTGGGGCAACGGCTCGTCTCAAGAACTTGCGCACGGTAGGCCAAAAAGGTTTGACGCAAGCCCAAACGTTGCAAGATGTTGGCAAGCGCGCGCGCTGACGGAGCCCGCTGCCACGCGCGTGCCTGACAGAGTTGGGCACTGTGCCTGCGGATGTCTGAGATGAGAGTCTTGGCGGCCCGCGCCGGCTTTGCCGATGCCCTAGCTGAAGTCTATAGCGCTTGCCTCTGTGCTGCTGGAGCTGCAAATTGTTGGGCAATCCCGTGTGGAAACTCAAGCTTGCAGAACGCACGCCCCTGAGTTTCACGAAGCCCATGCCTATGCACTTTCACTGCCTGCGCGGTATTTTTCTACGAGCCACATGCCCTTCAGCCCGCAAAGTAAGTGTGGCCAGCTTGTGTTTTGAATTCTTCGGCGGAATGCCTTGCTCGAACGGAATTCCCCTCTGCTTGGCCATGCCTGCGCCGCAAATATGCCCGCCGGCCGTGACGGCGGGGGGATCACTTTGGTCGCAGTTTTTGGATCACTTTGGTCGCAGCTGAAATCCACTCACTTTGGTCGTAGTTTGAGCATTTGCGGATCACTTCTGTCGCAATTTTTGGATCACTTCAGGCGCAGTGGAAGATAGCTTTTTGAGCACTAACAACAGGACACACGCAAAGGGTGTTGCCTCTCAAACACCTAACAACAAGACATGCCGCGTGGGGTGGGGTCGACAAGGATGTTGCCTCTCAAACACCTAACAACAAGAACTGCCGGGTGGGGTGGGGTCGACAAGGATGTTGCCTCTCAAACACCTAACAGCAAGACATGCCGGGCGGGGTGGGGTCGACAAGGATGTTGCCTCTCAAACACCTAACAACAAGACATGCCGGGCGGGGTGGGGTCGACAAGGATGTTGCCTCTCAAACACCTAACAACAAGACATGCCGGGCGGGGTGGGGTCGACAAGGATGTTGCCTCTCAAACACCTAACAACAAGACATGCCGGGCGGGGTGGGGTCGACAAGGATGTTGCCTCTCAAACACCATAGTCAACGGCGAAGAAACTAGGACCGAAGCGAGTAAGGAAACTAGGACCGAAGCGAGATGAAAACTAGGACCGAAGCGAGCCAGCAACTAGGACCGAAGCGAACCCGCGACCCTTTCTTCTAGGCCTGCTCTTACGATAACGCCCTTGCCTGCAACTTGACAGCGTGCAGGCACCCCTGAATTCTGTTGAATTATACGCGCCTGGACACTGGCTGCAGGCGGTGGCGCCACGCCATTTTGCCAGATTGCTGCTGTGGTCAAACCAACGCGAAATCCTTCCGGCCTCCCTGCGCTCTCTACGGCGCCCGAATACTGCCGCTGTGTGGCCGTTGATGCTGGAAACTTTCCAAACTCTTCCGAAGAACTGCTTGCTGGAACACGCCCATTTGTGCTCGCAACGAAAAGAAGGCAGCGCCGCTAGGACTCGAAGACCTATGGAGTCCCGGCGTCTTGGCTGCAGCTGGTGGCGCTGTAGCTCTTTCTACAAGATTGTTTGTTTAGCAGCTAACATTATCATTGTGAAACTTTTGTTTTGTTTGCGCCAGGTGTCAGTTTTCGTCGATCCGCCTGAATTCCGCAAACCGCGCACGCGCGCACAATAGTCTTCGCTGGTGAGGCTGCAGCTGGTCATACGAGAACAAAAGAGACAGCAGCGCCGGCACAACCGCCGCAGAGGAGAAACACTCCAATTCTTCCACGCGTGGCGTGAGAGTTGGTCCGAGTTTCTTTCTTGTGGTGAGGAACCATGGCATATCACTGTTTCTGCGCGCGCTTGCGTACGGCGTGGGTGTAACCAGCGCGTGCCAACCTCGACGCTTCAACTTTTGTTATCGAGCGGCTTCGCGCGATGGAAAAACAATTAAGGGGCTTCGAGACATGGCTGCGGACATTATTTGCTTCGGCGTCGCCTTGCAAGGCGCGGCTCTGCAAGGTGGGGCCAAGACACGCCCACGCAGTTGCGCAAGCCGACTTTTGCTGGAGATTGGAAGGGTAAGTTTTCCAGCGTAGCAGTTGCGGGGATAACTCACCTTTGGTATATTATTCCATGTCACGGAAGTTGGTATATGCCGGTATGCGCAGCCAAGCATGTGGGGAAATGTAAGGCGCAGGCGCAAGCTGTGTCACTGCTGCCCATCCAGCCCGCTGAGACGAAAAGACGCCTCTGCGCTTTTAGAAACTAATATGATGCGTGAGTTTTGCCTAGATTAAATGCACCAAACAAAATGCAGGCCCTGTAAGTGCTTGAGACGGCGCATCTTGAGGCATGTCTGCGAAACTCATTTGGGATGCCCATCTGCGGCTTTGTTTTTGCGTTGCAAATCTTTGGGCGGGCCTGCTGCGCACGGGAAGTTCCAAGACCCAGGCAGACAAGGGCAAAGTTGGCCTCATCAAGCGACAACTCTTCTGGTTTGGGGCGCATCCGCAGGCGAGGCAAGGACGTGGCACGTGGCGCGTCCAGCAGTTGCACGATTACTCGGCTGCGCCAGTCCGGGCTCAGACTGAGTGTCTTGCGTCAAAAGACTGATCTGCAACCAGCTGCCCAAAACACAGAACCTAAGCCTGGCATGTGTCCAGCATAATCAGCTCCTTTGCTCCCTTGCAAGCTGAGCACAGGCGTGCGTGCGTGCGCGCGTGCGCGTGTGTGTGCGTGTGGGCGTGGGCGTGGGCGTGGGCATGGGCATGGGCGTGGGCGTGGGCGTGGGTGTGGGTGTGGGTGTGTGTGTGTGTGTGTGTGGGTGTGGGAGTGGGTGTGTGTGTGTGTGTGTCTGGTTTGTATGTGCTTTTGTTTCACTTGTTCCTGTGTGTGTGTGTACCTTTGCAGCGCCCAAGCAGATCGGGAAACAGGTCAATGTTGGAAATGCACGGATGCTACTGCCTGAAGACATCAGCAAACAGCAAAAAACTGGTGCAAGAAGGGAATGCACGGGATACAATCCTGGACATCATATTGATATATTCTGCGCACCATGCCGATATCCTGCACAGCGGCAGTGGCAACAGCAGCAATGGCATGTTTCTCAAGCGTCATACAGCATCGTCGAAGCGCCCTGCCATTCGGCATCTAGGAGTCAACGGAAAAGGCAACAGCTGAGATGCCTATGGCATCAACAGGCACGGACATGTTGTTCAGAATGTACAACAGCACCCCAGAGTATTGTTCGACAGTGACAGCGGAGAGCTTTTCGTTGATGAGGGTCTTGTTCATGCCACCGAGCGCAAAGACCTTGAATCTCATCAGAAGGTTGTAGAGGCGGCGGCCATCGCCAGGATGGAAATGGGGGAATATGGGGAAGCGCACAAAAGCCGGAGGCGTTCCTGCAAGCCATGCCAATGCACTCTGCGAAGCCATGACAAACTGCGGCTCATACTGCGCAGACAGGAATGTGTTCACGAGTTGGATGGTCATCTCGCCATACACTGGCACGTAACCATCCGATTCGCAGTAGTAGCGACTCTCGTACTGCAAACAAAATTGCACCTCGTCACAGGTCTTGCCCTGGGGTCTGGGGCATCCAGGCTGATCCTTGCAAACGCAGGTCTGAGGGCAGAAGAAAGACACTGTCTTCCACTCCCAATCAAAGGCAGTGTTCCATTCAAAACAGTTGCCCCAGGTGATGTTCTGCGCTTCCACAACTGGTGCGAAGCCGCATCCATAGTTCCACATCGCATCTGCAAGAACCAAAGCTTCCTTTTGCCCCTTCATGTCTCCTCCGGCCTGAGCAAAGTTCACAATGCTTTGCAGCCATTTCTGCCACGGCACATAGATACGAAGCTGCTGCACGGATCTCTCAGCACATAGCCCCTGGCGGGCGTTGAGCGCATACTTTGGACTCTGCGAGCAGGCTCGACCAGGCCCATATGGACAGCCCTGGACAAGCGCGAACTCTCCACCAGGATCGGTGCAACCACAGGTGTCTGAGCAAAGCATGCGAGTGACAAAGCCAGCACCCCCATCCAACCCCCAATCAGGCATCTTGGAGATGGAGTTGCAGAACGGGACCACATCAGCACAGCCCATGATGCTCTGGTTGTTCAAGGTGTCCCGCAGGTAATTCAACATAGGCTCCTCATTACCCAAGTCTCCGCAATCAGGGTTGTGCTCATCAACAAGCTCGTCCAAGGTCAATGAGGTACTTGCGCTCAGAAAGCCTACACCCTGGACCCATAAGCCGTACTTGGTAGCATTTGTTATGCCAACTTGTCCTTGCGCTTCACTGATGGCTTTGGTTTGCATACTGTTGTCATATTCTTCCCATCCTCCACCAACAGTTGGCGCTAGGACAGTGACTCCGCGCTTGTCAAGGCTCCACACAAACTCCAAGTTGCCACCACATAGGGTGTCGGAAACTGTAGTCAGCGTGCCCAGCATGGGTTGCAACATGCTGAAGTAGACAACAAGAAGGAGAGTGGGGATAATGAGACTCATCGAGCAAGACTTCACATCCGCTCCTCGGAAGCGCGGAAAAGACTTCATTGGTAAAGGGTCCATGTGATGCAACAAGTGCCTTCCTGGTGTGGTGGCCAAAGCATCGAACAAAAGGTCATCAATGTCCAGGATGATGCCAAGGGCGACCGCGTTCAGAATGAGTTCCGTGACATTCACTGTGTACACCAGAAAGAAAGTGCCTACGTAGATAAGGAGTGCCGCTGCGAGAAGGCGATATAGGAGAAGCACCAAGCTCATCACGATTCGCCGCTTGGGGAGAGAAACGAGTCTGTAAAACTTGACCTGGGTAAAGGGATTCTCCCTGGGCTCCAGTTGAAACGGCCCTCTCTTCACCGAAGCAATGCTCCTGTGCAAAGCCAGTGCATGACTGACCTCCTTGGCTACCATGAGGTACCAGCAAACCAAAGCCACAAGGCACAAAGACTGCCCTGTAAAGAATATCTCCACGCCCTGTGCTTCAGGCCGGAGGTATTTTTGAATATTGTCATAGAGCGACACCTGAATGCCGGAGACATGAAGAGATTTATCCCCTTGGCACACCCTCTGTGCCAAAGATGCCCTCGAGATGTCATCCTCAGTCCAGCAAGAGTTTGTATACTTGGCTGGGCGACTCATGAGGAACCAATTGTTCACCTTTGCCACTGACGGGCAGGAAAGGAGTGCAGTGTTCTAAGTAGTCTTGTCAGCAATTCACCATTTCCAAGAACTCATGTTGGAAAAGCCAACCACTTCTGGATGCCAACAAATAGCGTCTCCTGCTGACCTAATTTCATCCTGGAGCGATAAGCACAGCCTGCCCTGGCTATCCATGTGTCAAGCCCGGTCAATCCTTGTTAGGAGCTATCCCAATGATAGATCAATGCTTGTCATAGCTCTCACTAAATCAAACATGTGTCATTCAATAACATTTAATATCACATAAGGGCTGAATTCTTGGCTAGAATGCCGCGCTGGTCGAACATCGGAGATGTTTGCAGCCCTTGCTGCCAGGCGCGTTTTGGCTTGGTGGGCATTGTCTGGCTGTCACTTCGGGGAGATCAACTACAGTTTGCATGTCCGCATTCCGCCATTCGATCCTCAAATTCAATGGTCTTCCAGAAGTGCCAACACTCTGCTACCCGCCACCCATATTTCCCCTTGCCGGCCAAGTGACATACTGGCTCAGGGCATGTGCTGAAGATCTGCGCCAGCGAAAAGCATCCATGATCGTCTTGTCGGTGACTTCGGGTTCGAGAAAATTAAACCTTGGTTGCGTCTCAAAGAGTTGTCAGAAATTCCGCACTGCAACTGCACCTAGGCTGGCATGGTGCAATGTTGAAACCGCAAGTCAAGTTGCACGGCGATGCCTACGAAGACGCCTTGCATGAACACATTCACCACCGCAAGAAGGAACGTTTGAAGGGATCCAGCGGGCCCAAGAGCACCAGTACCAATGAAGATGACCAAATCCCATGTTGATTCTCCAAACGAGTAGTACTCCTTGCTATGGGAGTCCAAGATCTTCTCGTTGACTTTGGACCCGTGCTTGGTGAGAGTCTTGTAGCTCTTCGGGCTGCTGATGTGGTCCTTCAGCTCCATGCTTTTGTGGCGCCTGCTCGCTTCCTCTGATTCGCTGACTCTGGTGGACTTTGCTGTCATGGCCGCCATGGACGCCATGGTGTTCACTGGTGGATTGTTCACCGGTGGATCAAGACAATCATTGACATCTTGAAACTCGTCTTCACCTTGGGCGACGTTGGACGATTGCGGCAATGTTGGAGAATCCACGTTCACACTGCACACCCTGTGTCCACTGAGCACATGTGACATCTCCATGCTGCCGGTGTCCACATCAACCTTCATGCCTGTAAACTCTGAGAGTGAAGGCATCCGCACTGAAGCACTCGGACCACCTTCCAGGATGGAAAGACGTTCCTTGGCTGAGGATTCAGACCGCGACTGAACACTCTTGCTTTAGCTGGAGCCTTGGGCCACTCCTGAACAGCAAGGATTGAGGCAACAATTCATTGCCAAATAGCAGCACACGTTGCCCTAAGGCATAATTTTGGCAGGGCTCAAGTTTTGCAACAGTGCGAACATGCAACTCTCATGTTTACAGCTTCGCTTCTCAGCATTCCAAACGCCTGTATGCTATATTTGTAGTATTTTGTAGAAAAAAGCAGCCTAGGCTCATCCAACTGGCAATCCAAAATGTGCTGCACTGCGGCTTCCAAGCGTTCGAAGCGCTCGTCGATGTCCCCAAGAATGGCGACACCATAGGATTGCTTCCTCTCCAGTGTATGAGTCATGAGACAATCTGCGGGGGCTTGCTCTACATGAAGATCCTGTTGAGGATCTAGGGCTAGAGCTACCAGAGCCGAAACGCCAAACGATTGCAGCCTTGCAAGAAAGATGCCCATGTACCCTTAAGGTCACATGTGGCAGCCTTTTTTACGCCTCTTTGAAGTTGGTACTTCCCCCAGCAATACCTATGCCTCTCGGCCATTCAGAGTGTCTTTGCCTGATCTTGGATCTTGCCATGGACCCTGTGGACGCTTGGCGGGAACGGCGGGGCATCCGGATTGCAAAGTCTCTTATCGAGTGCCCTGCTGACAAGCTGCTAAGCTGCTCAGTTGGGGTTGGACAAATCTTATAGTGGGGAGTCTTTGCACAAGTCTTGTAATTGGAGAGGCTGTTTGGGTCTTTGGGCCTTCGTATCAGTTGGCAGCCAGGTCAGTTGGAAGATGGCCAGGCGGGCACCAAGCGCTAGGCATCCCATCTGCTACACACCATTCTGCTGCACACATGCGTCGCTCGCTAGGGTTGGCTAGTCAGGGGTGCTCCTTTCTGCGCCCTCTCAGGAAGTCTGTCATAAGGGATAAACATGCAAGTGAGAGGATCTCGAAACTCAACAGCTGCCCATACAGCATTGCTGAACAGCCATCCCAAACGATCAAAGAACAACTGCAATGGCGGCATGTTCCCTCACTATCACCACATGGCAGCGACGGATGCTGGGCGGCTTGGCGAGTACTCTGCCAGATCGTGTCAAGCCTTTCAAGCCAATGGAAGCTTTCCCAAGCAAATTAGCGCTTTGTGTAAATGCGCTGACTCAAAGCATGATGCAAGTTAGCAATACTGCTTTCTGAATCCGCTTGTGGGGAATTGGCGCGGTTGAAACTGAAAGCACTCGCCTCGCAAAGAAATCTGCAGGTGCCATCCTCAAGTCTTGGACTGAGGGCTGATGCGCCAAAGCAGTGATGCGTCTGCCCAGGTGAATGACATGTCTTCAGCCTTCCAGGCTTGGCTCGCTAAAGAGTGCTATATGTTGGCAGAGATTAAATGGAGGTTCTGTAGTAGCACAATCCGCCCATTGGCGGGGAATGAAACTGACTTGCATGTCAATGGAAATAAGTCCACCAATCTTCATAATATGTCCTGTAACTTTAGATTGGGCAACCCATCATTTTTCGCTTTCATTTGGTGGGTCACTCTCCTTCCCCAGCATTTCAATGATTTTTTATGTGCAGCTGCGGAACGTGGCGATCGTGTGGGAATCTCCATTCACTTCCAAACCCTTTCTTACCATTCAATACCCGAAGTCACTTCTCATGTTGGGCGGGACTTCTCCATGCCTCACCTGCCAAAACCCAGAGAACTACTATAAGAAGGAGTCGGGTAAGGATTTGTTTTTCTCTCTCTCTCTCTCTCTCCCTCTTCTCACTGTCTAGTCTCTCACCAATAGTTACGAAGTAATATGATGAAAGATGGTGAGAGCCAAAGACAGAATATAGAAAGAGAAAGATATCGAACTCTTATCTTATAGAAACTATTTCGCATTCCATCTCCATCTCCCCAATCACCATCAATTATTAGCTTTGGAAAGGTGACTGGGGGCGAGGCGAGCTTAGGAAGATGAATGGCTTGCCTCTATCCCAGCCGCAGGTAAGAGAAAGGAAAGTGGCTGGATGTGGTTAGGCCGGGAATGGCCAGGAAAAGATGGCCATTGCTTTTGCGATCACTGCTCAGCTGCATGGAGTTGACCAAGATTGCTGGATGGGAAAGCCCCGTCTGCAGAAAGTCCGACACTCAACCAAGCTGTTGTGGACCCCTTCACAACAAGAGGTATAAATATGAAGAAGGTATACCGTACTGCTCTGCCGATTGGCTACACAAATGCACGGAACAACAGCTACTGAAAGGTCTGCGCCCTTTGAACTTGGCTTGGTCTTCCTTCATACTTGCCATATTGTGGACCAGCAGCTGCAAATATCTCGCAACCTGTGCATGGACTTGAGACCTTTGAGCCGGGCTTTGCACAACTCATATTGGTGAAACAAGTGACACACTTCGACACCTGTAAAGTTAGCACTTCGCTTGAGACTCCTAAAACTCCAGGACTACCGCAGTCAGAAGCACGGTCCTTAAATCCATTCCATGCCGCCTCGACGCAGGACTGTGAATCGTATCCAGTGACTTGCCGTGGTGATTTCGCTACCATGTCTCAATGATTGCTCACCGGATTCTCACTGGAGCAACATTGTTTTGCGCCGGAAGGTCGAAATATCACTCGCAGTGGAGTGTTTCGCCAGTGATAAGGGACCCACCAGAAAAAACAAAAAAACAACTCCATTTGGATACCCGCTTCCTGGCCGTCTGATGAATCCTCTGGCTTCACCAAAGGCATCTTGTTATTTGGCTTTCCGCGCAGGCACGATTTCAATGCTAGTGTCATTGCGGAAGGCTCTCAAATGTTCAGACTTGTCGCGTCTGCGATCTTTGGAACTCTTCCTGTCCAGGCCCTTCCCTTTAATCAAGTCCTTAGATTTAGACGTTGCCACTAATGGCACTGCCTCAGAGTGAGATCGGACCTTGCATCTGACTGAGAAGCAAATGCAGCAAGATTGGTTTGAATGTGTGTTCCGTTCTGTTTTACTCAGTCCAACAAGTCAAGTCAATCTCAAGCTGGCAATGCGGGACACGAATCACTGTCTGCTGTCAGCATCAAGCGCAAGGCACTCTGTCAGCTAATGCAGCCGAAATGCATTCTCCCGCAGGCACCGAGTAAGCTTAACAACTTTGTGATCCTAAGTGCCGCGCATATTTGACAACGTGTTGTGTCACATCTTCAAGTCAAACTCTCCAACAAGCTTCGGTGTCACCAGGCTGCATCCAACACAAGAGGCGTGACTCAGGCAGCAACGTGAACCTAGCACCTACACATCGTCGATTGCAATTATATTCTGCAAGAATTGCTAAGGCAATGCTTCAAACTCATTCAAAATTGCATAACTTCCGTGCCACACAGATCCAACCAAGGTTCTAGCTGCTTCAAGTCGGCATGCATGGCAACCTGGTCAATGGCTCTAGCTGGGCCCTTGCAGCGCATGATGCCGTCAATGAACTCGTCAAGAGTAACCTGAAAATCATCACTCTCTTCCCTAGTCGTCCAAAGTTTTCGTCTGGCTAGTTTAACAAGTCCAGCATGAACCCAATGATTCCGGCCCATGGGCACGTGGCCCCGGTTGAATCCTGCAAGTAACTGCAACACATACCCATCACAGTCCGGAAGTTTAGCGGAACCTAGGGCACATAGGGTAAAAACGTTGTAGCTCGCTCATCTTCCACCAAGCGACTTCTCCATCTCCGTTGTCTAGCAAATGAAACAGAGCCGCACCCTCATGCAGGTCTAAGTCCAGGGTTTGAAAGTACGCCGCGATTTTTGCATTCGACAAGATCTCCTTCATGCGCTCCTGCAAGACTCCCACTCAGCAAACAATTGTTCAAGCTTAAACCTCGGAAGGAGTGCTGCAGTTCCACAACATCTTTTTCAGCATTTCGCGCCGCAAAAGTTGACTGGGGCAAACAAGCAGGCACCTGCCTCAAAACTCATACAGGCATTGTGTGCGCAAATAGTCGCAGTGCTACTAGCACAACAAGAGCTTGCAGCCGTGGCAATATCAGTAATGGCAGCAGCATTAGTGGTAGCAGCAATGGTGACCAACAAAGAAAACCCAACTATGAAAGCAACGGTTTTTCAATGAAACGGTACGGTGCGTCAGTGTGTTAAGAAATTTGATCAAGCAAGAAATCGGACCCTCAAATGAGTATGAACATCTGGGGTAGATGCCGTGGCCTCGATGCCTTCTAGGCCGCTTCTCGAAAAAGGGTTCCAAGGTAGCGAAAAACACCTAGCAAAAACAGAGAACCATGCAAAATCAATTTCTAACAGCTGTTTTGGGGGCTGGACCCGAGTAAGCTAATTTGGATTTCAGATTATTTTAGGGGTTTTTGGGGGGTGGGGGGGAGGGGGGGGAAAGGATTCTATAAATCCGGTTGAGACTCTGGAAAACTCTGCTATTTCTTATCCTCTATCCAATGTTCAAAAAATATTTTAAACCATGGTCAAAACACGCGGTTTTCATACCGACCGACTGTAGAACCGGAAGAGTGCTAATGAAAGGAAGTTTAAGTAATACGAAAAGTTGAAGCAGTCAAAAGGGTCATGCAAAGAAAGTGGAAGTACAAGAAGCACATGGAAAGATCCGAGCAAAGAAAGCACAATACCGAGAAGAGAGGAATCTTGTGGCGGGCGCAACATATTGCAGTTTGCCACGGGTGCGGAAAATTCCAAATTGCACGCTCGCGCGCACTGCCTCGGGGTGGTTCGCTCGAAGTAGTAGAGTAGTAGTAGGAATCGTTAGAGGTAGTAGTGGTAGTGGTAGTGGTAGTGGTAGTGGTAGTGGTAGTGGTAGTAGTAGTAGTAGTAGTAGTAGTAGTAGTCGGAGTAGTAGTAGTAGTAGTAGTAGTAGTAGTAGTAGTAGTAGTAGTAGTACTGGTAGTAGTAGTAGTAGTTGTCACCGACATCGTCGTAGTAGTAGTAGAAGAAGTAGGAGCAGCGGCAGTAGCAGTAGCAGTGAAGTAGTAGTGCTAGTAGTAGTAGTAGTAGTAGTAGTAGTAGTAGTAGTGGTAGTAGTAGTAGTAGTAGCCGCAGCAGCAGCAGTAGTAGTAGTAGGAGTAGTAGGAGTGGTAGCAGTAGTCGGAGTAGTAGTAGTAGTAGTAGTAGT